>QVNW01002959.1:0-22368 GCA_014825475.1 Pseudomyrmex flavicornis
TTTTTTTTTTTTTTTTTTTTTTTTTTATCTTTGAAACCTAATTTCTAAAATGTGTTTCACGCAATTATGCAAATGTCCGTTGTCGCTATCGACGCTTTCACAAAAGGAAGAAGTGTTTCTAATTTTGCTTGGTATCTCGGAGAACAGCTCAGTGTATTGAGTGACAACGATACTTGTTATTGCGCGGCTAGACAATCGCTCGCGAAACGATTTCTACAAAAGCTTCGAGCTCAAGAAAGATTTAGCGTCTTAAAAAAAAAAGAAGCGGGGCTCGTATAAAGGTTCTTGTCTCGATCGTCGTACTCGCGCGTCGTACACAAAAAGAGTTCCGTTCCTTCATTTTGTTTTTTGTTTTTTTGTTTTTTTTTTCCGTCCGGCTTTTCCCCGTTCTTTCTTCTTTTGCTCCCCCTTCTTCTTTCCATTCGTACTGTCGTTCGCCAGAAACGGGAAACGCCTAAACTATATCGATCGAATTACGTAACTCGCAGGCGGCGGGAGAGAGGAGGGGGACCAGTAATCTCGTTTTTATAACGAACTTCGCCGCGCGCGCTAGTGAAATGTCTCTGGAATCGTTATAGACGTTATGAATTATGGGCTCCTCCGGTACGATCGAAAGCGCGCGGCTCTCAGCAGAAAGTGGATATTGACGCCGATGTTAAGTACCGGCGAGTACTACCGGTAATTACGGTAATGTCAAGAAGTTGATTTTTATGAGAATATTAATATTTATCGAGTTCAATGTATACTGTAAAATTTTTTTTGTGTGTAATTTTAACATTAACTTCGACTGAACGAGTTTTATTCTCGATTTTTTGTAGCCAGATATCTTTACACTTCTCAGGATCAATAAATCTCTTAGAGCCCTTGATATATCGATTTTCATATCAATGCTTTTATTCTTCGACGCGCGGAATTTCCAGCTGCGCGTGATAACGCGTCGCGTTTCGCTTATCTCTCGCGAGCGCTTTCTTTCTCTCTTGCGAGAATGTCTTAAGTTTCCTGAATCCCCGAGACGGGATTGCTGACTTTTTCCGCCTAGATCGGCATATCTAATCTGTAAGATTAAAAAAAAAAAAACTATCCGTGTTACGATAAATTGGTCAATTTTATTTTGCAAGTAAAACAAATGTTTAGTTTTTTGCACTGAAAAATAGCGATTTTGCGTGAAATACTTGAACTGTTTTTTTCAAAACCTACTTCCTTCAATAATGCGACAAATCGTAAAAATAAAAAGTAAAATTTGTGAAAATAATTGTGTAAAGTCTATTAGTTTGATTTTTGAAAAACACATAGATTTTCGACACGCGTTACCATTTGCGCGAGCAAATCGTCATTACGTCGCCGTCCTTCGATTTTCTCGTAAAACGTTTTTATATTGGATCATATATAACTGAAATAATGTCCGGCCGAATAAATATTTATTGCGCGCCATTACGAATGTAAATTTTTGACGATATTCGTCCGTCGTTTCGCTGCTGTAAAGCGTCTTGGGATCGATCGCGCGCCTGTCATGCTCTCGCGTTCGCTGTACAAAAAAGGGAAAAAGAAAAACGCAGCGAGGGATGAGAGGAGAGACGGCCAGAAGGAGAGACGGACGGAGGGAGATCGACAAATTTGACGAAGCACCCCTTTTCCGCAGGCGGGGTCGTTTCTCTCTTCTAGTTTCTTCCATTTATATTTTTTTTTTCTTTTTTTTTTTACTCCCGACGAAAGACGAAGCACCGTTATGCACGATAAAAAGTTTAATGTCAGAAGACGTCGCGGGAGGGTGGCGGCGGCGGCAGCGGTCGGTGGTGGTGGTGACGGGGTGGAGGGGAGGGGGTGAAAGTGCCCGAGGATCGTAATGACTCGATATGAAACCCGGGCAGTGCAATTTCTTTCTTCTTCTGCCCTTTCCTCCCACCCCCGCTCGTCTCGACGTCTTCCTCTTTTTTCATCGCAGTATTTCCCCATAAAAGCGCTCCGGCATAATAAAAAGCGTTATATAGCTGGCACTGAAAAGTAACGCGTCTATGCGTCTCTTTTTCCTTCTCCCTCCCCCGCCTCTACCCTGTCTCTTTCTCGCCCTCTCCCTCCCCGCGAGACAGTCTTTACGGCCTTATTTGCGGAGACGTAAAAATCGCGAAAATCAATACGGAACTTCTAACATTAAATATTCAGACTATTGACTGGGCGGGGCCGAGTCAGATGCTCGACGTTTTGCGGACCCCTCCGTTTGGCGACGAAGGGAACGAAAAATTAATAGGAACCTACTAAGGGCTCGACGACGGATTAACGACGGTACACGCGACAAATGTACGCGGGACGTAAATAAAAGGACGGAAAATGAAGTGCGACGCACGAGAGAGGAAAAAATGCGTGCGCCAATATAATACGGACGCGAACGAAGACGGCGTTTCAGAACAAAGAAAAATTATCGTCTGTAATAGAGTGTCGCAAGTAGAAATCTCTCTAACGTGCGTTTATCATATTAATAAATTTCTCTTCAATAGCGTCTATATCTCCGAGGAGGGTGAGAAGAACGATGAGATTCGAAAGCCGAAAGAGCGTGTTTCGCAGATAAAAAAGATGTAAGAGAAAATCTTCGCGAGAGAGAAAATTAAATTTACTGCGACAAAAAAAAGATGAAAAATGTTTGCTCTATGTGTGTGCGCGTACGTGTGTAATAATGACTACTGTGCACGTTTCCCTCGCGATGGCGCAATCGTGAATTTTTCGCCAGCAATTTAGAAATTCCCGTTATATTTTTTTCTGATCGCGCGCGATGACGTCGCGCCATTAGCGAAACGTCGAAAGAAATCGTCGCAACGCGTCCGGAAATTCCCACGACATTCGGTACAGGGTCTCGTAGCAATTTACGTAGTCCTTGTTCCGCGTTGCGAAATACGCACGTTGACATCGGCCAATTAGCATACAAAAGAGGCAATTAATCGAAAGCTGTCGCGCGCGCCAACGACACACGGATGACACTAAAGTTCTGATACCGCGTGACCGCTGCCCGCATTCGCGAGCGAACGAGAACAGTTGCGATCGGAAATTAGTTGCTCAAGATTTTTTCTCCGAGTATAAAGTTAAGTGATAAAACGTTACAATTCTTGTTTACAAAAAGTCGTTATTTAAAAAAAGAGTCAAAGTTATACAAAAGATATACTCCGGAAATTAATGTGTCGCATAGGATAATCGACGTATTACAAATCCATCGATCAGGAAGATATATCGCTTTGTATAAATTTTCATCGGATGAAGAAATCGGTCTCGAAGGGAGGAGGAGGAAGAAGGGGTTTATAAACGACACGTCGCGAACGAAAATTCTTAAACGACGACGAGGGGAAACCTCATTGACTTTCATGCCAGATATTTACGTCGAGACGCCGCGCCGGTCGGCGGACGGTCTCTCATCGCAAAAATCCCCTCGACGCGCCGCGCGGACAGAAATTCATATTTTATCGGGTGACGTTCGATCCGTGCATTACGTTAGTCGTGCCGCTCGTTACGCGCGTCAATGCGACTTCCCGGATAATTCCATTTTGCCGGTAATTAATAATGATCGACGTTGTCGTTGTCGTCGTCGCGGACCGGGAACGAGCGCGCGCGCGGTGTCCTTATATTGGCCGCAGCGAAATAAATTGGATCGTGTTACGTAACGTGAAACTAAATGATGATTAACGCGCATTACAAAAACAGGAAAAAAGAAAACAGATAATGTTACGTGTTTATGCTAATTGAACGAGTCATCAAATGGCTCAACAGTTTGCGGTTCCACGTGTCAATTAATGCGAATTAATCAGACGACGGATTTGAAATTGGAACTGTGTACACATATGCGTGACTTTTCCGTATGATAATATAATGTAAAATATTTATTATGTAGGAGGGGAGGAAAGAGGAAGAGACACAATGAAGTCACCTCCGCCACGGTGCAATTTAACTCCATACCGCGGCGCATTACAGCGGTAAACTCAAAGTCGTACGGAATGTCGTGTAGCTCCATATTGCGCAACCCGTCGCAATTAACTCTTGCCTACAATGATTAAATTTGGATAACGTACCTACCGCCACACGGAGTCAGTTTGGCCGCGGTAATTAAATGGCGTAATAATTTACGTTCACATGCCGTTTGTACGAGGCGAGCGAGCGCATTTTTCATTAATTGCCTCCTCTTCTCTCCTCGTGTGTACGCGCGCGCGCGCGCGCAATGAATAGAATAAAATATAATTACATGTAAAATTGTATGAAAAATTTTATCTTATCAATGTGTGCGCGTGTAATATACGACCGTGTGTATAACGTTTCTGTTCTGTTCGGTGCGATATTACACGCTGTGTGTGTTACGTTACAAGTCGCGGCGGTGATTTACTGAACGTTTTATTCCTTTTGCGTTTCCGCAAGATAAGATCGCCACATAAATAAACTAACAGTTGCATCGACTTCGCATGTTCGCAGGTTGTACTGTCGGCGTGTAGCACGTACTTCGACACGATTCTATCGCAGTACGAGGAGAAGGACCCCATCGTCATCATGCGTGACGTCAAATTCTCAGACATCAAAGTGCTCGTCGAGTTCATGTACAAGGGAGAGATCAACATCGATCACGTGAGTGTTTGTTATCTTCTGCACACAAACGATTCTCACTTAACGTCGTTTTATCGAGGTTTTATTTTATTTTAGTTTTTTTTTTTTTTTTTGCTTTTGTTTTGCTTATTTTTTTCGAGTAATCCGCTCGAGAAATTTACTCCAACCCGTTAATATATTTAAAGAAGTTTATTTCTCGCGAATATTCGAGTTTAAATACACGAGAAGGGAGAAAAGCCGAGACACACAATTCTGAAATATATATATATATATATATATATATATACATTCAGAGTAAATATTCTTGTACAGCAAGGAAGACATTTTTATGAGATTCTCTCGAGGAGAAGTGAGGAAGATTAATTGCGCGGATCCACGCAATGGTTATTATTATCGCACACATTTGTAAAAAAAAAAAAAACGCGAATTAAATATTCTAGAATCAATAACAATTTTCTCGTTTAGAGATATATATCTTAGATATACATTTCCAACTCGCGTTGCTCATTAATGTTGGTATTTGCGGCGAGCGTGTTTTATTGCGTCGTCGCCGTGAAATAAAATTGCGTAGTAAAACCGTGGGACAATAATATTCTCTTCGCCGTTTTCTTCAACATTTTTCCAATAACAACAATTTTTCGCTGTAGATAACAGTCAAGCCGCGCCACGCCGTGTGACGCTGTGCCTTAACGAGAGAACTTTACGATGTCTATTATCTGACAAAAAATCGACATTTTTCACCTAAAGTGATTGAGCAAATTCGAATGCGCCGACACGCATGTCATGACACAAGACAATACGCAAAACTACTATTATTATTAGGTTTGTTGAAGTAATAAAAAAATTTTGTTGTTGGAATAACCAATAAGGAAACACATAGAAAATGACATTCGAGTCAAGAGGTCGATAAAAATATAATTTTACATGTATTATTCTGACAAATAACAAGACGAATAACAAGAGTTTTTTTCTGCACATTTTCAAATTCAACACTCATTCCCTTTCCATATTTTTTAAAGTTTTAATCAATGTAAATTATCAGGAAAAATTTTTTAAAACGCTTTCGCAAAAAAATAATGTAAAAGTATATACATTTGCAATTAATGTAAAATGGCAGAAATAGAGAGACTGCAGAAATTGTATTTCAATTTTGTACGTTTTGTTATAATATTTTATATAAAATGGTTTATTCTGCATATTGTTCACATGTCAATGTGTGTGAGCGTGGATTTTCCACGTAGGTACGTGTAAACTGGCAAGGTTTGTACGGTAACAACACAGAGTGTACATTACATTTTGTTAATTGTTTTCTCGTAATCCTTGAGACTTTTTGATCGTGGAATTAAAAAGAGCTTGGAAAGAAATGTAATAATAAAGCCACGAATAATTCTCGACAAAAAAAAATTATATATATTTATAACGCTCTGCTCCTTGCGCGCATATGAGGTTTTATTAATTAAAACGAGACGAATATTCCACCATCTTACTGTTTTCAATTTTAAGACCGCCCGTGTAATATTCAACTGCGGGGAACAAAAGAACTAGGGCTAAAAGTCACACGAGTCGATTATCACAAAGCTCTTATATCCTCGCTTAATAAACAGAAGAGAATATTCTTCTCTACAGTAGGTCGCTACACTATCGTGTTTATAGTCGCGTGTACGAAAATGGCTTTTGGTAAACACTATGACACGTGGTATCTGCTAGCACCGTTTTAAGATTGGACATGCCGCGCAAGTTGTCTCTGTTTTCTTTCTTTTAACTTTCTTCAGATTTTTCTAAGAACATTTCGAACTCGCGGAGTTTATTTTATTTTTTGCCTATACGTTTTACGACAGTATCTCATCTCCAATTTAGGAGTTTTTTCGAAGCTCACGTATTTTTTCGCGAGTCTCGCGAAATTTGCGAACGATCGCACGCGAATCTTTATCTAAGCGTTCTTTCCGAGAGAGGAAAGAGAATTCTTCCCGAGATTTCTAAACGTGAGGAAGCGTGCGCGAGCGCGAAGCTTTCACCGTCACGTTTTGTGTCGCGTATAGGCCCAATCAGAGGCTCGCGAAAAATCGCCGAGTGAAAATGCGGGGGCCCGATCCCGGATTGGAGATCGGCCGCGGTGATTTAAGCTCGCGATCGGCGATAAAAGCGACCGCGAAAGAAGCGGAGGGACGGGGGAGGGCATGTATACACGATTATAAATCAGATTTTTGCGTCACGCTGTTCTTTTTTTTCCTCCGCGGTCCCTTTTCTTGCGCGCGCGGTCTCTCCTTGTTTCTTCGAGAGCGAGCGAGCAAGAGAGAAACGAAAGTGGCGATATTTCTGAAATACATTATTCCGCGGTGGCGACGGCGACGACGCTGACCCACATAGACATTTTTCCAATTCCAGCCGTGCCCGATAGAAAGCCCGATAGAAAGCATTCGGTCGTTTGTAGAAAGTTTCCTATATATATATTATTTAGCATTCGATTGCTCGCCGCCGCGCCGCGAGCTGACGATGAAAATTAGCAAATAATAATTGAGAGGGAGGAAGAGGAGGGGAACAACGTTTTGTTGTTGCAACCTCATTAAACGTGATTTTTCGTCCGATTTGTCGTGCCGAGTTTCTCTGCTTCTGTGCACGTGAGAAACACACGCAGTATGCGTATTTTTAACGGCGAAAAGGTCCGAAGAAATTAGCGAGGGAAAACAACGTTGATGAGAATAAACAAGCGGGTCGTGTCGGCGACGCGAAAGTGTAATAAGCCTGTCGTTTGTTTTTATTTTTGTCTTTTCTCGCGATATTTCGATAGTTTTTTTTTCTTTTTAAAGAACGTTTGTATGCGAAGTAAATAAAAATATAACAACGGGAGTATAATTGATGATAAATTTCTGTCTATATTGATTTTCATGCAATGTATGTTTTTAACAAACGACTTGTTAACTACGTGTGTGTATGATATTTCATGTGATATAAAATGTTTCTCTCTCCGAGAATTTGTGTCTTACGTAGTTACGGCGGATGAGTGTAATTGCAGGAAGAATCAGTTTCCCCCGAATGAAAAACTCGCTCATTCAAACCAACTTCCGTTCGTTTCAACTTGCTCCGTCCCTTCATGAAGAAGCGTTCTTACACCCTATCGCGTCACGCTTTTTATTAATGTCATTACCATGCATTAATGACATCCCGTAATTACCACATTTTAACGTTTCACTATTGCATTTGCATATTTCTTCCACTTATATGTATAGTAAAATTTTAAACTTTCATCACTTCGTTCTCTGGATGACGACACGTCTCCGTGAATATTTCATTCCGCGGATTTATAAATAAGCGATCCGCGATTCTTCTCTCTCCTCCAGTTTTTCTCGAGCGGAGTGTTTCACATTGCGGTGTTACACAAGTACGTATCTATTCTGCGTTTACATATTTTTGTTTCAAGACAAGCAATAGCAATGACAAGCGTTTCTCACACTCGTACGTAGTAGTAAGTAACGTGATGGGAAAAATAGAAAAAAAAAATGCACAATTTGTCCTGTTTGTTTTGCGCAGACGAGGTTATCGTCGTTGTTGAAAACAGCCGAAGATCTGCACATCAAAGGTCTCGCGGAGGTGAGCTGGCGCAGCGATTCCACGCAAAACGAGCTGAATAACACCAGTCACAGTCCGGCCGTAGCCACCCCCGGCGTCGAGACGGTGCTACGGGAAGGCGAGAGTGACGATCCGCCAGTCCCCAAACATAGACGCAGGGGTCGTCCGCCTCTGGACGACACGCCGTCGGCTCACGATGTCTTTACGCCCAAAATCACATGCATCACCGGAAATGTAAAGGCAATTCGAATTCTCTATCCGTTATCACGTGAGAATCGGTGCGGTTGCACCGTGTTGTAGTGCACACACGCGAATTTTCCTCGTAAAGGAAAATCACTCTAGGAGCTCTTGGCTTGTAAAAAAAAACAAAACATCGGGACAGAACGCGATCCAATTCACGTGTTTTTTCGCCTCGCGTACCATTTAAGGGAAATTTTGTAGTTTGTGAAGAGACAATTTTTTTCAAAGTTTTAATATACTTTTCCATACAAAGTATATAGTGTTGTTTGATGTTTCTCTGATGTGTTCTCAGTTTGTGACTTAAACATAAATCCTGTACAAATCTTATGAAAAATTGGCAGATAATGTAATTTTATAAGAAATAAAAGATAAATTAATGTTTTTACTTTATCGTGCGCGTTTCTGAATACAAAAATAAGTTATCAATATATTAATAGCGAAATCGGAATGTCAGAAAAACGGTTGAGCGAATCGATAAGGTCTTGTTCTCTCATTGCCAATTGCAGTTAAAATTAAAATATTCGAAACAAAGCTCTAAATTTTAACAACTCGAAATCTTTCTTTTATCTTGGAATATACGAGCGCAAAGAAATCTAACGTGAAAAATACGTGAAATGTATGAAAACCATCTCTTTTGAAAAAGAAAAAAGAGAAAATCAAATGAAAAAAATCCATTTTGCACTGCTTTTCGTTGCAACAACACCGACACTTGCAAACATACTTAAAATACTTAAGCACTTATTACGGGTTGATTCTTGTCGTGAATGTAGAAAATTCGAAAATTTTGTTAGACTCGCGACGGCGGGTATTACACATACGCGGGGGTACCCACGCACGACTCTAATGTGTCTCGTCGAACCTTTTCCCAGGAGGAAATGATGAGCGAAAGCGGGGATCACGAGAGTTGGGACGACGACGTGATGATGAACGAGAATAACGACACTCCACTGCCGGTGGTAAGAGCAATTATTACGATTAGATTTCAATTCTGATTTTTTTTTTTTTTTTTTTTTTTTTTTTGCGGCGATAAAGAGAGAAATAAGGGTGAAAGTGTTTGCTCGGAAAGCGGGGTTTCAATTCAATTTCAGTTCCAAGTAATACTTTCCACCGTGATATTTTTAAATTGTAGTGCGATGAAGAATTTTTATTGAGTGCGACAAGCATCCAAAAAAAATTTGGAAGTGATATCAGTTTTATTGCAATTATACTTGTGCGACTTGCAGTACGATATTATTATTACACATCTGCGTTTACGTCGACTTTTAATGAGTCGTTATTTTTATTTTTAACTATTAATTTAAAAAAAAAGATCTTTATTGTATTTCGTGCATTTCGAGTCTATTGTTCGAGTAGAATTAACGCTTTTATTCGATTTGTAAAACAAATTAAGCTACTTTCTCCCGTCTGATACTGTGACAGATTTAGACTATTCTTCGCGCAGGTATTCCATTCAGCGTCTTTAACGATGCCTATTGTGCTTTCTTTCAGCTGTCCTATTTGCCCAAGGATGAGAGTACGTCTGATCAGGAAAAAAAAGGTAAATTTCGAATTTTTTTCTGCTATTCATCATACGTTATTTTTTATTCCTGTGTTTAATTGATTAATTATTATTCTTATTATTTCGTTCGTTGATGTTCAAGCGCAGTGTTGTGCGTCATCCGTGTTGAAGAAAAGCGAGAAAATTATCAAGAAATTGCAATTGTTGGGTTCCCTTTCTTCTGAACTATTTTTCGCTCAGTTGAAGACGGTGTCGAGAACAGTTCTGTAATTTATGTTGAATATTTATAGGTGGATGAGGAAAGTGGATGTTTTTTGCTTGTTTATTTGTTATCATTGTTTTTTTATGTTTTAGATTATTAAATTTTTTCTGTAAACTCTGTCCGAAGAGCAAATATATGCGTGGTCTCTACAATTATTATTATTCTTCATTTTATTGTTTTTATCATTGTTACATCATTAATTCTCGAGTAATGGCGTTATTAATATATCGGAATTTGTAATAAACACAAGAAGATAAACATTAGAGATAAAAATAATAATTTAAAGTCATTTCTATTCTCAAAATCACTTCGATCAAAAAACAAATCTTGAAAAAGTTTATTTGACGAAACGCCACAGCATAACATAAGTTTTTGTTTTCACTGAGCTTAGATCGACGATCATTTAATTTCACTTTAATTAAACATTACAGCAACCTGTAACCCGTCAAATTCAAATGCCACAAATCCGTCGATCCCAGAACAATTCCGAGACGTGGTGAAGATGAACGACTACCTGACGACGGGACGCCGACAGGAATTCTGGGAGGAGCCGTTCACAAGACGTGTCATGGACGCCATCAAGAGCAAAGAACTGGAAATGAAGACTGCCGCCGAGATACTCGGCGTCTCCTACGGCACCCTCTACGGCAGATACCGCGACAGTTATGGTTGCCTTAAACACCCGTACAGGTAATGGACGCACACGACAATTGGAAAATCGACCGATTGGAAAATTGTTCCTGCTCCTGAAAAATACTGTTCGCGCTCTCCGCGTTAAAGAAGACTGTACAGTCGAAAAAACAAAAAATCAGAATAGAATCTAAATTGAAAGTAAATCAGAACCAAATTCAGAAAGCGAAAAATAAAAATAAAAGAAACCGAAGTAAAATCTCGCGAGGAGTCCCGGTCGGAATAATCGGTAAATGTGATGATAATATGTACAGATAAAAAACAGAGATAATAACTTCCAGAGTAAGGGATTTTTGGTCTGAACCGGGCCCAGCTGAAGTACTGGCGAAATTACGGCGGAAGGAGATATCGTTGTTTCGAGCCGCCGAGTTCCTCAATGTGACCGTCCATACGCTCGCGACGTACCTGTCGACGCTTCAGGGTCCCGACAGAATCTCTCTCACAGGCGATCTGAGTCCAGCGGCCAGCGGTAGTAGCATCGACGGCAGCAGCAACAACACCGCTACGACGAACGAACCTACCACCACGAACGAAAATAACGAATCTGTCAACGACATTCTGCAGAAGATCAACACGAACGCGGCGACATCGGCGACGCTTACCGCGACAACGACGCCCATCAAGCGCGAGGGCGGCGGCTACATCGAAGTGCCGACGGCAGTGCCGAAGGCCGCTACCTCCGTGCTCGAGAACAACCCGGACATCACGATCGTGAAGGCGGAGACTATGTGTATGCGCAAACGCGACTACACGAAGATGTCGAGTACGGAAAACAACAACGCGAAGCTGATGAGCGGCGGTGCCGTAAGCGAGATCAGTCAGCAACAGCAACAACAGAAAAGCAGCACCGATGCGCTCTCATTAAACAGTGACAGCAGCAAACCCTAACTATTCAGACCTTATCTGACACCTACGTCGAACCATCATCATCATTATCATCATCATCATCATCATCGTCGTTATAATCACCATCTACGCAGTGTAGCGCCCAGCGGCTACAGATCCGACCTACAGTGTCCGCGAAATTTCTATTCCAACGTGTTCACCCGCTTTCTTACGAATTTTCATTTGAAGTAGGTAGAAATACTATGTGCTGCTTCGGGCATGCCCGAAACAGCAGCCTTAAGGCCCGTCTATAGATTGTTATATTTGCAAAGACACGAACAAAAATCGGATATGGTGCGAAATTCGCGAAAATCTTGTTGGCAATGTCTACTGCTACCAATATATCTACTGTTCGGGTTGTTGCACCCGATACAGATTTATTAATTAGAATTTAATTTTAAATAAAAAGTGGTATTTAATAACAAGTTGAAAAGAAAAAAAACAAATATAAGACACTTTTGCATATAACGATTTGAAATGTAGACAGGCTTTTAGACAATCTTGCGTATGTAAAATTCACCGCGGATGAACGCGGGTCGTCACTGCGATGACGTAGGAAGACGAGCTCAATTAACAAAACAAAAACGTCGCCGCGCAAAGTCTATATTATCGCGAATTATGTCGCAAACCGACGGAAGGATCGAGCGTACGTTTCGCCGTGCCTTCGAATCGAAGTCCGCGTTTGCGGCATTCGCGCAATACTTGGCGCACGCGCGGAAAGAGTATTAAACTGTTGCGGAAACCAGCTTTCTCGAGAGATTAAGTATCACAACAGCGCGAGAGAACTCTTCCACATTTTTTTTTTTTGTTTTACTTGAAAAAAATCAGTTTGCTTTGAGTACGTCACACATTGGTATTGCGCGCGTGCGCGCATCTTGGCCTTCGCGAAGAAAAAGAAACAAAGAAGAAGCAAAGAAACAAAAGAGAAAACAACAAACGCGTATAATAAAAAGTTCAATCGAAGTTCCTTTTGAATAACGATGAGATAGAGTGTATTATCGCAACACAAAAAATGCCTAGACTATTTTCTGCCGCATGTGTCTGTATAGCACGTAAAGAGCGACAATATATTCACCACAAGTAGATTCCATCATAGATAGATTACACACACACACACCGCAGAGAGAAAAAGAAAGTTGCGCTCGACTTTATAACACTGTCTGTCAGATCACGGTTCAGTCGAAATTCATTTCTATTCTAATTCAATGTTTTATTCGAATTTACACACTTGAATTCATAAAAGTCCTCTCTCTTTTGTGTCACCTAAGATCATTTGTAATTAGCGAAGACTTTGAATTTACTCTAAAAACAAAAAAGAGTTACCTAACATGGATGATACTGACAACAAGACTGATCGTCGAGTGTGAAAATGATACAAAAAAAAAAAAAACAAAACAAAAACCCATGATCGGAATTCGATCGTGATCTGACCGGAAAATGTGAACCGAGCTTTCGAACGGAGAATAACGATCCCTTTTAACATAGATATTTCTTACGCAACCGTAAGAGGATCGTAGTAGGAACGTGTTTTAGTTGTAGTGTTCCGTACACAAAAATATGAGAATTAAAATCATAAAACATGTACTATTGGAAAGAGCATCTATTCGTCGCGCAAATACGTAATGGACGCAACGCGGAAAAAAAAGGAAGTGTTGGGAACCGAAAAAATTCCTCCTATAGTGTGAAAACGATGACTGTAAATAATATTCTCAGCCACAATAGTTCGTATTTTAAAAAGTATTCAGAAGGCGAGAGAACGAGAGAAAGAAAGAGAGAGAATCGTTACTTCGTCAGACTGCATGTATCCAATAGTAAATCGTTTATGATTCAAAAACGTACTTTTGCGATATATGGAAGCCTTAACTTAGAACGTCAGAGTCGTCTATCCGATTACGTTATCAAATTGCCGACGAAATTCAGTTCTCTTCTTACTCTTATATTGAATCTATATTATATTTTTATTATTATTTTTTTTTGTTATATATTAAGTTCTTTTCAATTTACACGAAATTAATTTACGTATTGTTTATATTTATGTGTTATCGCATTTTTTGACGGACGTCGTTTGAAAAACGGCCGAAATTGAATTGTAGCAAAAACTCAGTCTGGACACTGCGTTAAACGTTGAAGATTCTTGCGACGACTATCTTGTGCAAGTCGATTTTATTTTTTTGCTCTTTTAACGCTGCACAACATGCGTATAAACTATATATAAACGTTTTAATATCGATGTGTTTATTATGTATGTAGACTTTTTTTTACAGAAAAATCCTTTTATTAGTTAGTTTTTACTTAAGTCGTAAATGTACATTTACATAGATATTAAGAGCGATTTATATATATATATATATATATATTTTAAATGCGAAAAAAAAACATGAACGTCCACGGTGTAAATATCGGTGCAATATATAAAATTCTTTAATATTATTTGGCACGAAAGATCAGAACTATTTTAAAGAAAAAACGCTTAACGTGCAATCACATTTATCACATTTGAATTTGTATTGTAAAAAAAAAAAAAAAATAAACACCATGGGAAACGATACGGACGATAGAAATAATACTGTTACACGCGTTTCCTCCTATTTATGTAACTCGCGATCCTTCCTTAGTTTAATTTTGTCTCATAAGCTTGTATACACAGGCGCGGTATTTAAGTTAAAACAAATGGAAAAAACACGACACACACACACACACACACCGCGCTTTATGTAAATATATATTCACATATATACACAATAACCGTACTCTCAACATGAGACACTGACTGGAAATAAGTATTCCTGCTCGCAAAGGTAAAACTAGATAAAGTTAATAGCATAGTAGAAGTATCTCCGATGATATTTTTCGATGATATAAGACTTTCATTGCAGTTGCTTTGACGAGAAAAGAAGATTTGATATAGGAAAGGGTACTTGTAAAGTAATCTGAAACGCAAGAGTGGAATGAGACCTGCGCGGAGAGATCACTTGGAAACAGAGCCGGCGCGATTTTGCGCGCCGACGCTTTAATGTTCACGCCCGCTTCTCGTACTCTTCTCCGTTTCCAGTTGTTCATATGAATCACTTCGAGTTGAGTTAGTATTATCAACCCAAAGTGTCAACTGCTTATTAGAAATAAAAAAAAAAAAAAAAAAAAAAAAAAAAGCCGGTCCAGAAGCAAAATCGCTCCGGAAGAAGCGCGGCAGTGCTTCTTTCGTTGTCGAAAACTTCAATATGCCGAGCAGGTAGAAACAAAAAAAAAACCACAAATGTATCATGAAGCGATGTAAATACGATAATGTATAATATTACTATTAGAGCAGAGGAAAACGCGCAATTCTTTATACGCGCATAACGTGAAAAATGTATGTACTTCTCTCTTTCTAAATAGACCCCAAGAGTCGACTGAGTATTGAGATATAAAACCGAAGAAAGCAACAAAAATTAAAAACAAAAAAGGCGTAACGATAGGAGTAGTGTATCGAAGTTCTCGAGTTAAGTACGAAACGCACTCCAGAGATACACACACCATACACGACAATTGTACATAAGTTTCGGATTCTGCGAGAGAAAGTATTTCCGGCTAGCCTGTGCTATAAAAGACTTTATTATCGGAACACGTTAAGCATACTCTTTTTCATCTACTTTGTATATTTAAACAAATGTGTGCATCATTTCTCGACATCCTCGAAAGAGCAAAGTCGATTACTTTACGAGTGCTCTGAGGATCGATTATTTTTATCTCGTTTATACACCTAAGTATGTAGAATTTTTATATATCCGCGGTAAAACGCATCTCGCACGTTTATATGTAATAATTTTATTCATACGGCATTATCTGGATATTAGCAAGAACAATTCTGTCCCGAAGATTTGCTAATAATAATAACTAAGAATCGTTTCTTCTTTTGCGTGTTAGCAAAAGTCACAAATTTACATCTCGGGTCGCTGCGCGTGACCCAAGCAGCGATTTTACGACCTGTCAACTTTTATAGCCGACTCTCTTTCTTTTCATTTTGCTGTTGCGAGAAATAAGTTTCTGTTTGCATGCCAGGAAAAATTTTGGTTGCTAATATCCCAATAATACTGTTCGTTCCGTTGCACGACAAGAAGGAAAATCGGGGAAAATGATCTGTTCATCCTCATTTAATTTAATGCTTTTTTTTTCATAGAACTCATTTGTGTTTAATTTAATTGCTTCTTGCGTAGAACTTCTCATTATGACACTTCTCATTTGACCTTTGTATTACGAGTAAAGCTTAGAGTAACTTTTTTTTCCTTTGATACATACGTTTTTTTTTTTTTATAAATAAAATAAGACTAAGACATACCAAATGAAAAAATGTAACGACAAGTTTCGTTAGGTTAGTATCTATCGCATATCAAGGAAGCGGAAGTAAAATACATGCGCTCGTACACACTGTATTTGCCTATTGGCATCCGGATATGTCTAGGATGCGCGCGACCACTTTTACTCTAGCAAGAGTATACGACTAGAAGTATTAATATTTAATAATAAAATAATAATATTAATGATAATAATCGATATAACAAATTGTACGCAAATGGATGGTCATGTTTTTGAGAATGATTTGAGCCTTGCAACACAAAGAGATAATTAAAAAAGATAATGTGAGATAATTAAAACAAATGTTATGCTATCTTATTTTAATTTTATTATTTAAATTAAATAATTTATATTTATCATGTACATATACTCTTTTTGTTATTGCGCACATTAACTGTTAATCTTTTATTATTATTATATATATAAAAGTCCCCGTGGAAAAAACTCCTCGGTATATATATATATACATATATCTGTGTGTATGTGTGTTTTTTAGTTTTTGCTCTTATTTGAAATATATAAATTTTCTTTTTTTTTTTTGACGAGCGCGCATTGGGCTTTCGTTGATTGAAGTACAAAACGCATCGTTTCTCGACTCCGGGATTAAAACGCATCGTGAGGACGCATTACAAAATGTGCACGTGTTACGCCAAATTGCACGCTCGAAGACTGATGACCGTTCATTTGACATATGTATCATATAAAACCACGTATTCGGGGGTGGTGATACTGTTCTTTTTTTTTGCGAGAAAAGGGAATGAAAGAAAGAAAGAGAGAAAGAGCGAGCGAGAGAGATAGCGTGAGTGTGTGATCACATGGTGCGAGGTGACAGGATAAGACTACATTTTTAGCTTATATTGGCAAAACGACGCGCCGCGCGTCCTGTGAGGATGCGCGCGCGCGCGCGGCTGTTGGAACCATGAGACTAAAAACAAAAAAAAGAAAAAGAAAAAACCTTGATATCATTAATATGTGTCGTTTGATATAAAACGAGTGTAAACGCGAAAATAATAATAAGTATCATCGTTTTATACACAACCTAATTAAACAAAAAAAAAAAAAAAGTTATTATCTCTACGTACACTATGTACATTCCTAGTATACACGCTCTTCACTGTCATTACACGTTGCATTACACGCGCATGAAGGAAAAGAAATGAACGCATGGACCTATTATATATATACATATATAAATATATATATATATATATATATATATACACACATATAAATATATTTATAATAATTAATTATAGCTATTCCAAAAGAAAAAAAACGGACCACCGCGACATTGACGAATGATTAGTTAAATTAATGCCGAAGAGAGATTTTGACGATATCCACGCGCGCATTAATTATCATTATCATCATCCATCATCATTATCATCATCACCATCATCACCATCATCATGGTGTTACCGACAAGTTGGCGTGTGTATATATATATATATATATATATTATTTATATATATATATATATTATTCACGTCGAATACCCGGAGTGTCTCATGTATAACACGGAACAGTAATACCTGTCCCAACCGCCTGCAGTGTAAAGAACGTTTTTTAGCAAGACACATAAGACAACTCGAGAGCGCAATAGAGAGAAAGAAAGCAAAATATATGAAAATATAGTTTTACAAGATGGCTTTTACCGGCCGACCCCGTTAGTTTTATACCTGAGACACGGAGAACAAAAATAAAAAGCGATTATAGCCGATAATGGAGAGAGAGAGAGAGAAAACGATTCTCTATGTAAAGTTGTAATAACATTCTTTCACACACATACACGTACATTGAGATGAACGATTATTGTACACACACATACGTATTTTTTATGTGCGCGCTCGGACGCGCGCGCATATTTGCAAAGGACAAAATACATGTATTACACACGCATTTTCTCGGACTCATTTTTATCTCTCTCAAGACTTTGTACCAAGTTTTTTTCTTCAACTTGTCAGTCCGACATTTCGAAATTGCAGAGCGCAATTGCCGGAATATCACGAATATCGAGAGAATAAATGCAGCCGACGTCGCGCTTTTCGAAAGCGAAGTGTCAATCTCTTTAGCCAAAGTTAGTATTTTGTTTTTCTTTTTTTTTTTTTTTAAATCTCTTAGTTCCTCTTCTCTCTTTTATGTATCACTTTCATGTTCCTTTTGTGTCCTCTCCGTCCTATCTCCCTCCCTCCCTCCGTTTTTCCTTCGTCTCCCTACACGACACATGTATCCGACATGTTATCATGATTGCTAATTAATTTTTAATTATAATTGCTCTGAGGTATATATAGATATATATATTTACCTTTAATCATTGTGGTAATTTTTAGACTTAGAAGAACAATATATTTAGCGGATAGAGATTAAAGTATACATATACATAAAAGAAGCGAAGAAATATATATATATATATATATTATATATATATATTGATAAAATAATTATTAAAGTCAAAACTTAGAAATCGAGGTCGAGCGCATGCAATGCCGAGAGAGAACGACGAGACAAATGGGATATTTGCCGTATGCAAAAAGTGTATAACGAACGGCAGAGGACTCACATACACACATATACACACACGTACACGTAACACATAAAAGCAGCCCCGGGACCGACGCGAACCGTCGACCGAAGAGGTTGCCTCTCGCGGAGAATATTCATTGATTGAACAAAAAGATGAAGAGCAGTAAGTGTAAATGTTTGTAAACAAATTATGAAACATTATTTGTTCAGTGCCTACATATTTACACAGTAATAATAAAGATGAAAGATTAGTGAAATCACTTGAAATTCTTATCAATCTCAGAATCCTCTCTTCTCTCTTTCTTTCTCACTCTCTATCTTTCCTACCTTTTTTTTCAATATAAATCTCCATCCAGAAATAAGAAAAACTAATTTTTTTCAAGTATATTAATTATTTAAAAAAGTTTTTATATCTAACTCTATTATTTTAAGAAATATTGGAAAAATTTTCACATTTTGAACACAAAATTAAGATAAAGAAGTTTGCTTTTCAGGAATGTGCAGTCACATGATAAGATAAGTTATTATCAAGAAAGACAACCCATATAAAGTTAGTCCCGTACGAATTTTCTGTTTTTATCAATCATAGACGTATAATCTATGTTCTCAATTATTTTCGTATTACGCTTCTTTCCGCGTGTGTGATTCGTTACTTCGCATCTTATAATAACTTTACAAACATAAATTCGATGCATTTATATGCGTTGCACCGATTTATGCAAACAAATCGCACGCACGTATTAACCTTTAACCACGAGTTCGGTCATTGACTTCACTCGCTATTTATTTATGTCGAATTTAAAATAATTTTATGCTTTTCCTCCTCAAAAAATAAATCGTATCATCATTGTGTTTTGTAACAAAAAAGATTCTTTTTGTTTTATTTTATAATAAGTTTTCTCTTTATTAGTAATGCGAAATGCAATAAAATGTATAAATGTACTTTCTCAATTGCTTGTATTTACTAAAACGAAGTAATTAAAATTCAATAAGAGTTTACAAGTCTGTGAGCACAATGAGTGATATTAAGCAATTTTTGTCGCCGTTCAGTGGCTAAAGATTATACGCACGTATAAACATTTACCTTTCAATTCGGAGGAAAGATTCATTTCCATTTCTTATCCGATGGCGATCGGCTGTTCGGAGTTTATAAACATTGACCGGTCAACGCGGCACAAAGAGCGCCGAAACGAAGTAATGATGAGTCACGCCGAACACTGTAGTCTAATGATAAAGAAAGGGTTCAATTTTCATTTATTTATGTGTATAAAATATATATACACATACAAAATTCAATAATAAAAATAAAAAGAATATAAAAAGAGTATAAACCTATATTTAAAATCCTGGAACGCTTAACTTCTAACCTATTTTCGTGCTCTTGAGAAATAAAACTTGTACAAGTAAAATAAATAAATATAAAATGACAAATAAAAATAAAATAAATTATAAAATGACTTATGTGCATAAAATGATATACTATTTCTAAGAAAAAAACACGTACACAATCAGAGCTGTCTAGTTTTTCTTTTTTATTATTTTTTTGCACGAGACAAAAGCAGTATGAGGTTAGGATTACAAGTCGCTCGTACGAGCGTTCCAGGATTAAGAGAAATTTAGATCTGTTTTATATATCATGATGCGTCATAATTGCGTGATCCTGCCTTTGGCGCAGTTTTGAATTATGTTTATATTTTCGTGAAATCCTCGACGATCCGATTCCGGGAGAAACAAAAAGAAACACCGACACTTTCGGCGCGACCGAAAGACACCGCGAACATAATAAACACGTCGTAAATAGATCGGCAGAGAGCGACGGCTATTTCGCTTTGATCCGATGCGATCTCGCCGACGGCGGTCCGATTCCGTCCGTATCTCTCGCACAATTGCCGCGCACCGCCCTTCCAGCGTCAGTCCCGCCAATCTTCGTCGTCAGGCCCGAGTCGGTAGCCATTGACGAAGCGAGTTTTCCCACTATCGAAATCTTCGACGTAATGCGAGTCACGCACGCGAGAGATCCTTCGAGAGGTCCGGGCTCTCACTGTTAGTGTTGATCTGCGGCGCTTCACAAGTTGTGGAGAGGAAAGTTGGTAAATTCTGCGTTTTTCACGCATCTCGTCCGTACAAATATCCGTCGAAGTCAAGTGATCATCGGTGCGTTTGAGATCGCGAGCCGGTGGGAGAAGATAATCTGAGTCCCCGTAGAGAAAAAAAATTTCGCGGCTCTGCTTAATTTGTATATATGTGTACTTATATGAGTGTGAGTGTTCCGGAGTGTCATCGTATTGCGCGCACACAGAGCATGTTACCGATGTTGCAAGAAAATTCGTTGTTTCCGTTGAACCCCAGCCTGGAGGACGAGATCCGTCGGCTGTTCGACATCAATTACAGGGTGCCGGTACCGACAGGTAAGAAACAATTACGTAGATTGTTAGATTCTCGCGTCTCTCGGTGTCGAGACACCGTCATTCGATCGTCGAACAATTTGAAATTCAACAAGTAATGACTAGATGTACATTTTCCCTTCAAAAAATAAGAAAAATCGCGATTGTTCTTCGATTATTAGATTATACGGTAGTTTATAAATTTTCTTATTGCGACTTTGAAATTTCAGAAAATGTCAAGAACCAGCAAAACAGTTCCGCAACAGTTTACTTGAAATCTGTAAAAGGAGAGATTTTTGAAATGAAATTAAAGAATTTCTTACATCACAAATGCAAATAAGAGCTAGATTATGTAGTTTCTGCATTGTGAAACAAATTTACTTATACAGCGCGGAATGGATTGCCTTTCCTATCGTTAATGAGACCATATTCCTTATTATCGCTAATCGTTTTCCTATCGCATCTCATTTGTCATTAACTTAAACAATCGCGTTCTCAGTTTGCATGTGTGTTGCGTGAAAGCGACGTCTCTCACGCTGAGATTTTACAACGGGTATTTACAGTAAAAGTCTCGCGCGCCCAAAAAAAAATCCAATGTACGTCGATGAATTTTTAACTACATGAGATAGAAATTTAAGTCGTTACTTAAAAATAACACTACGAAGATTTGTTATTTTGTACTTTGTATTTTTTTTCGACTCTTTAACGCAGTGAAATTTCCTGATAATTCTTGTCTCTTCGTGAAAGAGGCGTTGCAAAAAAAACAGTACGCATAAACTTTTTCTGTGGAAAAACAGCCGGTATTGTGTTTTCGTTGTCTGCGAAGCAGGAGAAACGAGCGGCAGTTAAAATCCTGTAATCGCGCGTCGCGCACGTGTGTGCAACTTTTGTAGTCGCCGACTGTGTGAGGGCCGACCGATGTTTCATCGTCTTCTACGTGCGTGTAGTAACTTATCGGTGTCGAGAAACAAAAAGCAGGTTTCGCTGCGCGGGAAGTGTTTATGTCTTTCGGCACCGATTTCCTGATAAGCGACATTTCGTGACGAATATCAGTCGCGTTCGGTAAACAATTCCAATAAGGATCTCCGAGAGCGGATGTGTATGTTTACTTAATCGTGACGTATCGAATTACATTCGGCCTCTGCATCGGAGGATGGGTCCGAGACTTCCAAGGCAGTGTCGTAGGATTTTTGATTGCCGCGCGTTTATTTCAGCCTTCAGTATGTCATATGTTACGTTTAATTTTGCCATATCAAGGGACACGATGGTGTCCAATTCTAATTATGCAAAAATTCGAGAAAAGATGAGACTCTGCAATTCATTTTACATCTCGGCCGATTAGGTATCGCTTGGACTCAATCGAAAGTCGAGATTTGAGAGTACACGCACGAAAGGGTCTTTAGTTTTTTTTCTCT
>QVNW01002961.1:0-36423 GCA_014825475.1 Pseudomyrmex flavicornis
CACCACCCGTAGACATTGCGCTGACTTGCGGGGCGGCAAAGCGATCGTAAAAACTCTTATGAGCCTTGCCGCTCTCAGGCTTCTCTCTGATTGTACATACGGGGTGAAGTTCCACTTACCGTTCTCAACGTTTATGAGCGTTATCTTATCTTTGTTTAACTTGCGATGAAAAGCAAGGCTGAAATGATTCCATGAACGTTGGAAACGCCAAGTTGAACTTACCCACGTTGACCGTAGCTAGAATGACGCAATAGCGCGTTCCTCTAACGCAGCTTTCAGCACGTTGATGAAACCAGAGAAGAAGCTAGAGAGCGGCCATTGTATTTTCTCATGCGATTATAATACGATTATACGTTTATTTGTATATATCATTGTGGCTGTTAGTTTCAGCCATATTTCCATTTTTGTAGAAATAAAAACTATGTAGTGACACAGCTATAATAGACGATACAATATCGCTCTTTACATTCCTCTAACACTTTATTATTTTTAATTATACATTCGCAGCCGCTGATATGTATTTTATTTTAAAATAGTTTTTATTGATTTTTCTGGAAGCGACATCAAAATATAGTTTATTGCTGCATTTTATCGTTGCAAAACTGCCGTATCTACCGCGCGTGATATGCAGTTTCGCGTTTAGCAAACCATATATTGTATGTGGCGCTACTCACGCGGTGGTAACGATTTACTACACGGCGAGCTTTCTCTCATAGCTTCAAGTAGCAGTTTGCTGTTGATTGTGGCGAGATCGTTTTCGGATCGTTGATCGCGTGCGTGCGACGATCTGTGGCGATCGGTGGTGCGCGTCGTTGTCGTCCACCGAAGAGGGAAGCGATCAGAGGAAGTCACTACGGAATCGAGCGACATGGGTGGCGGGAATAATAATGGGCAGACGAGCGGAGGCCGATGCGAGGGTGGACGCCACTACTAGCGAGCTGACAGTGCTCATCGTACCGGACAGAGAAGCGGAGGCGCAGGTAGAGAACTTATGCGACGAGAAGTGCGCGACGACGAAGAGGACGACGACGATGGAGTCGCGGCATACGCGCAGGGCACGGCTACGTAGCGTTGTCGGGGTGTGTCTGTGTCTGGCGCTCACCGGGATCGTCTACCTGGGCTACTTCTGTCCGGATCACGTGTGCGCCTTGACCAGCCGCGAGATCAAGGAGTCCGTGAGGATGTCCGAAGGTCTCGCCGGGCCCCTAGCCGCCGCACTGTCTTCCGTTTCGGTCGAGCTCGACAAGAACGGCCTGCTCTCAGTGCATCCCGCCTTCAAGCTGCAGAGCATTCAGGGTAGTTTGGGTTACGATGACATTTTCGCCAACGACACCTTCCAGTTTGACATCAACGCTCACGACGTCATGGTTTTTTTGCACATACAGAAGACTGGTTAGTACGAGGGGAGAAAGTTGCATGCCCCGTGTCATTCTGATCGTTTGCGAATTAGAAAAACGATCTCTCGATCGTCTTGACTTCTACCTCCGAGAAATTTAATTTTCAAAATTTTCTAGCGCGATATAAATTCGTTAATCGATCTACATTTTTAATTTATGATCAACCAAGTAAACAAATTTTTTTTTAAGAAGAGAAGTTAATTCATAAAATTAATAAATTTATAATTTAAATATACTGAAATGTTTTGCTCAAATATGCATTACTTCGAGACGTTAGGCTTTTAAACGAGAATAAAATAACAATGCTATTTCCCTTCAAACCATTGTATACTCGACTTATTGCATTATTCATCAGATGCGCTCAAATCCCCAGGAGTTCTGTCTTAGAAAGAAAGAAAGAAAGAGAATAATTCAGGGATGTAAGTTATTTAGTATGCTGTGTGTTTGCATCCTCTTTGCCTTTTTTTTCTCCTTTATGTGTTCATACATTTTCCTTTGACGAAAGTGCGTGTTGTAATATCATCATCTTGATTGCAAAGTTTTAAAAGGGATTAAAATTACATTAAAAATTATACAAATACATATTTCTTAATTAATGTAACTTGCTGAAAAAAATTTACAAAAGTATATTAACAAGAATGTTGTGTAAATATTTCTTGTTTCTTGTCGAAAGGTGGGACACTGTTCGGGAAGCATCTGGTTCGGGACCTGGACTTGCAAAGACCGTGTTCGTGTCAACGACGGCGCAAACGTTGCTTCTGTTTCCGTCCAAATCGTAACGAAAATTGGCTATTCTCGCGGTACTCGACCGGCTGGAAGTGCGGCCTGCACGCAGACTGGACCGAATTGACAAGTTGTGTGGACACTGAGCTGAACAAAATCGAAGGTGACGGTATCAAACGCCGTTACTTTTACATAACTATCATAAGAGATCCTGTCGCGAGATATCTCTCAGAGTTCAAGCACGTGCAAAGAGGTGCTACGTGGAGAGGTGCTCGTCACTGGTGTGGCGGTACTCAGGCGAATCTGCCTCAGTGTTACAGCGGTCCAAGTTGGCAAGGCGTCACCTTGGAACAGGTAAGTCCAGATGTTTTTATGCAGATTAATCCGGCATAAAAACACTGTATGTTAAGTTCAGTCAATTAAGCTAATTACATGTCTGATATGAATTTCTTTCGAGATATTAGTTGTGGCACAGCTGTTTATCTTTAGTATTATTCTCTGTCTAGAAACACATTAAGATAAGAAGTTTTCTCTTATCTTAAAACCGTTTTTTATCTTAAAATGCTTCTTCCTGTTCGATAATTTTGTCGTGCTCTCTTTCATAATAAGTTCATTGTGCTTGTAAGATGCTATTACGAAGAGCAGATGAGCAAGAGAGAAAGATAGATAGATAGATAGATAGATAGAGAGAGAGAGAGAAAGAGAGAGAGAGAGAGAGAAAAAGAGAGAGAAAGAGAGAGAGAAATATATTTGATTAGAAGACAGGAAGAAAGCTGGAGATAACAATGCGATTATTATATCTGTGCAGTTTATGGCGTGTCCTTATAATCTGGCGAGCAATCGTCAGACCAGAATGTTGGCGGATTTATCGATAGTTGGCTGTTACAACTCCACTCTGAGCAGTGCCGATAGAGATCGTTTAATGCTGGCCAGCGCCAAGCACAATTTGCAGTACATGCCTTTCTTCATGTTGACTGAATATCAGAAGGTATGCAATACATTTAAATACTTAATGAATCATAGATTTACTTATATTTGTTTATAGTTTTACTTATTACGAAATTGTTGCACAAGATCTCCATCTTGCATGGAGAGAGCAGTTAAAAATTTACATGTGGTACAACCACATCTTTTACAAATTTCAAGCTATTCACAGTTGTTGCTCTTATACATCACGTTCATGGTCTAACTGCTTGAGAATAGACGTTTAAACGTAAATATTTATACGAGTTCCCCTTAACATGTGTGGTATATAAGCAATTGGTTTCTTCCATAAATTACCCGCTGTTGCTCTCTCGACTTCTTTTTTTTTTCTTTTTTTTATGTCTACGTTTTTCGCTCGAAAAATATTAAGAAATAATTTCCTTTGTGCAATTTGTTTTATATTTTATATAGTTTTCTATCAGTTTTTATATTATATAAATAATATGTATACGGATATGATACGGATAAGTAAAATAAGTGAGTTTTTCAAATGAAGTAGAGCAAGTTTTATACAAGTTTTTCAACAACTTAACATCATTTTCTTATTGTAATGACGTATAAATTTCTTGTGCATCATAGATAATGAGCTTTTTTTTTATCATTGTGACTTGTGACACTACTTTGCAAGTTGTTCGCCTTGATCTCTACGATTGAATATTGAAGAAGATACATTTACAATTACTAATGTATTCAAGAAACTATTTATTATACTATAAAGGTGATTAAAAAACACAAACATATATATATATATATACATATACACACATACACACAATATATATCAGCGTGAAAGAGAAAGCTAAAGAAAAATATTAGTTAATGATATTATATTTGTGTATCTCTATAGCGCAAAGATATATATTTCTCATAAATTAAATTACACACGCACATCAGGTGGGGCAATATACATTCGAAGAAACGTTCGGGATGCGATTTGCGATTGCCTTTGAGCAACACAACGCCACACTCAGCGCGGTTACGATGGCGACTCTTAGCCCGGAACAATTGGAGGCTGTACGCAGGCTCAACAATCTGGACCTCGAGCTCTACGAGTTCGCGAAGAATCTCGCCTTCCAGCGGTTTAAACGGCTTAGAGATCGTGATCCCTATTTCGTACAACGATTCCAACACCTCGGTGAACTGCCGTCGAGGCAGAGCGCCACAGAGTTCAATTGGGATTCCGTCATTGAGGATACCACGGATAACGATTAACAAGTGAGTACACATAAAAAAGAAAACAAAAATTCTATTGAAACTCAACGTTCAGCGCCAAGCAAGAAACATTCTGGATTTCAAGCATCCTCCAAGGAAGTGCCCATGAAATGCTTTGAATCGCTACGCAGCTAATTGTGCAAAGTGTATCGCAAGTATACCAGATGTGTACTTGAATGAAGACCAAAGAAAACTCCGAGGACGGTATGTCTAGGTATATTAAAAAACGTATAGAATTCCGTCAACAGCTAAAACTCGCTATGCGCGCAATAGTCACAGGAATGACTCGTGAAAATAAACTCAAGGTTCTTCCATAAACAGTTAACATTCTTTAAAGTACCTTTGTTTATAATTATTCAAACAGTCGCGTGTTAAAATCTATAAGTTTTTACATGTACATCACTTTAAATCAACACTATAATCGTCACATGATGAGTTTTGAGTTACGTTTAAGTCGCTTAGATGATTTATTTATAATATTTTCTTGTAGATCATTATAAACGTTCGATTTTTCTTTTCATTCATAATTAAATTCGCAGCACATGGTGATCTAATTATATTCGCATGTATCTCAATTCATTGTGTACGAGGGGTGATCAAACGGTTCCGTAACTGCTAGATAGGGAGTCTGTTTTTAAGCATAATCACACAGCATCGAATTTTATTAGTTTAAAATTTGATAGGAGCCCACAGTTCTTCACTTTTTCTTCATCTTCTCGTAATTCCAAATGTATGTAAGTAAAAAAGCAAGTTTTTTTGTTTAAATGCATCGCACCGTTGTTTGACGCGCTATTCATGAGACACGTGGGTTGCACTTCCTGCATGTGTGACGACGATGTCTAGTTTCCGTCTGAGAGAATTAGTTCCCAAGGACTTTTTTGATCGCCCTCTTGTATATCATAATAATATATCCCATATATATATATATTATATACGGGAAATGCAGTAAAAAAACATTTACATATCTAAAAGTTTAAAGAGAGATAAAATAAAAATATTATCATTTTTTTTCTTTATATTTACGAAGGCTCGTTTAAAAAAGTTCTAGTATTATCGCAAACTTACTGTCTCTTTAAAAAAAAAAAAAAAAAAAACTTATAAATGTGGTTAATATCCAATTTTTCGTGAGTTAAGGTACTAGGATCTAAGTAAGTTTGATTAATATTACAAATTAGAAATTATTCTTAAATGTGATGTGAATGTATTTGGACTCACACACAAATTAAGCACAGATTTTTCCAGGGTCAGTCGTAAAACACAAATTCGAACTGCAGTTCGGAACGCAAGAGCATTAAATAATAATTCTAGTATCGATTAATCTTATTTTTTATATATCTGTTTGATATTTTGAATTTTTACAATAATATCCCGGATATATGAAATAACACTACTAATGCCATTAAACTATTGCACAAATATTTTAGCAATATGCGGAGAGAAGTTGTTTTCGATTACAAAGAGTAAAAAGAAAACGCGTGCGATCTCAAAAATTAGCGATACTATTATTTCTAACAAAAGTAAAAAAACCGAGAAATCACGACGATGAGTATCGACGATAAGATGTTCAGTAGATTTTATACGCATTATACAGTTTTTTGTATTAGTAGCACTTTACAAGTGAAAACGCGTTTCTCAGAATTACTTTGTGCCAGTACAGCAGCACATTACAACTAAGCAAAAAGAAAAACACCGCGTAGATTCCGAATTATTTTGTAAATATATTTCAAAGTATACAAACATATATATTTTTTATTCAAATTATTTGCCGCATTGTATATGGAAAACAAATTTGCAAGATTTGAATAAAACATTTTGTAATTTGAATGTTAAAGTACATGCTAAAACTAAACTATGAATAGTTGCACACGCGAAGCGACATACACGTATAATTCCCATAACAAAGAAAGAACGTCCGAAAGTGAAGTAAAACAAACAACCATTTTCCATCGTTGATCTGCACGTTACTCCCAAACAGAGATTAACGGTCCTATATTTGAGAAATTAATAATAACACACAAGTCATGATATATTTCCGCATTACAAAAAATTGTCCGTAGATAATTAAATTGTAAATAATTGTATTTCGTGTAAAATGATTTACTTTATCACTGGCCTACATAGTTAAATCAACCGGCAATACAATGCATCATCAGATGAGGTGATCGTTGTCTCTAGATTAAATATCAGTCGTCAACACGCTCAACACGGAAGCTGTACAAGTGCAATAAAACACGATGGGTTACCATTATAAATATCTCATGTCATCCAGTCATAAACGTAAAGCTGTAACATAAAACATTAGCTATAGTAGTAGTTACGCAGCTATTAATTAAAGCGTGTAGATTGCAAGCTCTCTTGAAAAAAAAAAAAATATAACGATGGTCTTTCGAATGAATACAATACTTATATATATACACACACACACATATATATACTTCTCTAAGTTACACAAGAGGAACAGAGTGCCATAAACAAATCATATATTTAACTCAAAATTACTCATTGAGGAAAAAAAAATAATAAGCGATGTTATACATTTAACACGTAGAGACTTCATTATGGCAAATAATGTAAGGTAATAAAGCAAGTACATTGTGTTTCAATCGAATGACCTATAATTAATATAAATACGTAGGCTGCGTTCTCGGGGAGGGGCGCATAGCGCAGACGGCGCGCTTCCCGAATGCAGTCGTAATGTTAAGAGCGCATAATATTTTATTGATATATCGACATAGTTGTTTGAAGCTAATATTAAGGACCAAAGATTTAATATGTTTCAGCAAGTTTATTCGGAAAGCTTGCAGCACAAAACAGTTGTATAAAAAAAAAAAAGAAAAAACAAGAAACTTTTTATACACATCATTAGGTAAAAAGCTCATTATTACGTCAATGATAAGCGATGATTGTTAATTTAAGAGTTTTCGTTTAGCTGTCGTTTTCGTATTAAAACCACCGGCGCTTATCTGACTGTGATCGATTCTTAATAACTTCTTATAAATAATTCTTATAAATAAAGCGAGCTGAGATATTCAATTATATAAAATATTGTAAGTACAATTTTTTTTGGTGTTTCTCGTATTCGTAAAAAAAAAACAATTTCCTCGTTTCGCGTTTCAAAAAACTAAATTGTTGAAATGTTTACACAATTGACGATATGTAAGGACAAAGAATTGCAAGTTTTCGACGGTAAAAAAAAAAAAGAATGAAGCGTTAGCTTTAATGTTGAATACAATATTGTAGTAAGAGAGAACCTATGAAGAGAGATATTTAATAAGAATGCCATGACACTCTAGCCTAATGAAGCAAACAATAGGCCTAAAAGCCATTGGTACCTTATTTAAGCCAGTGTATATATCATATACCGTACGCGTTAGTCATCTAAGAATCAATAAATCATTATGCATACATATATATATATTACACAAATTGTACACACATATTTATGATTACATTTATTATACAATTATACAAAGATATATATATATTATAGTTATTGTAAGATAGACATGAGATTTGAAATAGAGCTGAATTTAATTCATCCGAATGATTACTGCTGTATATATAAACCTTTTAATTTTAATAAACTGGAGATTCTCTCTCTCAGTTATGTAAAATTTCTCCTAACTTATTATCTCAATCTCTGTCGTTCTTTCTCCCATTTTTTTTATAGAGAATCAATCTTTTATAGAGATCAAAAAATAGATTTACATTAGGCGAGTTGCTTATTTTACGCTTCTGAATTAAATCTATCCCTATCATACGCAATTATATAATGACAAAAACTTTGTGACACTGATTCTTAATATTTTTACCGTTGTAGCTCCCTGTTTACAATTTGTATTATCCTTAGCTTACAGTTCCAGTACTTAATTAAGGTCGAAATGGACGAAGAACGATAATTTTAACGACATACTGACCACCTTGTTCTCGTTTACATCACTCTGCTAAAGCAACGACTGTTCCAACATTATTTTTTCGAAGCCCATCGGTGGCGCGTAGACGAAGTTCTCCAGAATTATATCTAAGATAGCTCCGTCGTCCACTGTAAAGTAAAATATAGTGAACAATGTCTCAGAACATTTATATTAGTTAGTGACGTTAAGTCTAGTGGGATAAAATCTACCATATAATACTGGATATACTCGTCCCTTTATTCCCATAACTGGAGCATTCATGGATTTCCCATTCAAATAGAAATTTAGTTCTACGTGATCGTAAGATACTCCCTGAAAAACCAATAATTTATGTCAGAGGCATAAATTATTATTTTTTCAAATTTGTTTATTAATCTCTATTAACTTATTTGAGATGTCGCGATTGAACATCAGCGATACGCACAATGATATCTCCTTCTTGTACGGGAGTTTGAATTTTGTGAACTTCTTGGTCGTTGTGCCTTATAATACTGTCCCAATTGAGCGCCCAACTTTCCGAATCCTTTCCACCCACAGCGACATTAAGATCCGAGTCTCTTCTGGCAAGTCCGATACCCCAGATACCACCTTGCTGTATCTTCACTTCAAAGTAACTTTTACTCTGAACGAGAGGAGCGTTCGTTAAGGCACCACCGCTTCCACATATCCTTAGACCATTTTTTACTATGACTACCTCATTTCCTGTGCAACGATAAACAATGGAGTTAAGAGATATGCTTTCAAGCTATACATACATTATTCACAAAAATGAATCATTTGTATAAATAGATGTAAACAAGCCAAGTTTATTTTAAAAAATACATTGGCTTATCAAAGTTCTCTTCTGAAAAACCAACTAAAAATAAAAACAGTCGAGTTTTTCGTTTTTTATACGAGAAGTATAAAAAAACTATATTTTTTTAGATGTTTTAAAACAGAAATATAAATACTTAGAGAGATTATAATACGCTTTACGTCACGTCTTTTTATTCGAATGATCTGACACACACGTGTCACACGATGACAGTTACCCATGTGGGTCGTGTCCAAGGCGATGAGGTTTTGTTCCCGCTTTGGTGCTTGAGTAGCGCTGAAGCCGAGGCCGTCGAAACAGTTTCTCAGGCAGCAAAACATCGTCCCTACGATAATCTCTACGACGCTTAACTCGGTTGTTCAGAATCACAGTGGATACAACATCGTAGCGACGGCGGAAAGAGAACGTTTCTCTTCTTCCTCTGTTTGCAATCGGTCAGTCAATATTACACTTTGCCAGGGAAATACGCGAAACCTATAAACGACTATGCAAATTTAATGCTGTTTAAACCCAGGTTATATACAATAAAGTTGCACAAAAATGGCTTCTAGTATGATGTTGATCAACGTGATTTATCTCGACGGACTCTTGTAGTATGACATTTCATATCTTGTAACACACAGCATGCTCTCATTGCTCTCACATGCTACGCGGCAAAAATACGAAGTTCTTGCGAAACACATAAAAGCGTTCTTTAAATGTCGCGGAGTTTGAGGTTAATTTGAGATTAGGTTAGGTTAAATTGATGGCGGAAAGTATTCACGCGCGCGCAGGTGCGTATACTTTTAAAATTCCATCAAATGAACTTACAAATTTGCTTCAGAATGTTCTTCAAATTGACTTTGTTGAAGCTAAAAATGCTAGCTTGAAATATTCTATTCTACTTGAAGTTTTTAATGCGATTGAATGAATATCTAATATCAAATTTATACAAATGATGATGGGACAGGATTCTGGCTTGGCATTAGCAAGAGAAAAAAAAAAGAATTCACACAGATTTTAAATTTTAGTACCAAAAACTGGTATTTTATTATATATATTATACAGAAATAAAATTTAAACCCGACTGGGATAGAGCATCTGGAAAAAAATTATTTGAATTTAGTAACCTGCCTAATTGCGTACTGATATGCTATAGTTTTTATTCAAAGATATAGGAAATTTATAATAAAACAAAAAGCTTAGCGGAGAATATAAAACTTCAACTCTCTTACTATTCTGATACGATGTCCCATAGCTTTAGCTGGCAAATTTCTTTTAAATTTAGCTCTTACTGATCCACTTGCTCCATGAGGTCGAGTAACTTTGCCCCAAATAGCTCTAACTTTTGTTTTCTTTGAAGTTTTCTTTCCTGGTACTGGGGTTCTATTTTTTGCCTAACATAATTTACAAAGATTATTAATAAATAACACTTATTTTAGAGAAGATGAGAGAAAAGTTATTCCAAGATTTATATAGTAGAAATTGTAGGAAAGATACCTTTATAAACTTTTTAAAATTCTTGTTATAATAATTTAATCTGATCTCTTTTTTCTAACAAATAAACTTGAAAACTTTATGCATATACCTTATATACATAGACACATCGTTTTCCAATATAAAAATCAGAATCTTTTTTTGTGCTAGCTCCTTCAATTTTTAGCAGTGCAGTATGTTCATGTTGATTACGCAACCCTCGTTTGTAGCCAGTAAAGATTGCTTTTGCATAAAGACGCCCATGTCTCTTAAAGGGCCTTTTTTTCAAGACCACTGGTGCATCTTCTGCGGCACCTTCTTTTATCTTAGGAGTTTTCACTTTGCTTGTCATTTCCTGCAAATAACACACAAAGCTATGAATAAATTGTTGATATATCTAACTGTTCCCACATACTTTTAACAAAAAAGAAAAAATGTATGAAATCACAGATGTCGAAAGAATCGCAAAAGAAATGTTCGTTGGTTATGTTCGATATGATATGACGTTAAAAAAATCTATTTTATAAAGACTTGTTAAATTGTTATATTTGCGAAACTCGATGACTTCTCGACAAATGCACAACACAAAGAGTTGTAGCATTTTTCAAGTTTGTACAAATAGATTGTATTATATACACTATTGTTGTCACATTTATCATTGTGCCACATGAAACGGGTCGCGGTATAAATCCGCCAGAATCGTTCAAAAGTAAATCAAGTAACAGAAAGAAAGATAATCATGCAGCAACCTGACGCAATGTACCGCAAAATTTACCAGGTATTTCAGTGAATAGTTAAGTGGATAAATCGAATTTTCTTTGTCAAATATTAGATTATCGCGTTTGCGAAACGTACCACGAATACACCATCGACTAAAAAGAAACAGGATATTTTACATCCCTCTGGTGGCAGAAAACTACGACAGCGAAGATCAGAACCACTTCAGTATTGCCAAATTTCTCTCTGGCAAAAGAAATTGTCTCTTTAAAATGACTACGTATGTATAGTAACTTTCACAGTACGCCTATCGTACGTTTGGTTAAATTTTCCTAAAATAAAAAGAAAGGATGCCCATCTTGCGAGATAATTGAGCGATGATATAACCAAGTCGTGTCTCCAATCCAGTCCCCGGCTTTTGGTGGAAAATTTTGGGAAATTTTGAAACGCTGACAAACAGCCGGTGCGTAAATGCCGAGAATATACGCAGATGTTTCGAGATGTCAGGCGCCGTAGTCACTACGTGAGAGACGCGAGAGGGAACGACGATTAAGAAGAAAACGCGAGTGTTGTGTAATTTTAGGTAATAAAACATTTATCTGTCGATTTGCTGATTGCGGGAGTTGTGTGGTGGGCGCGCGACCGAACGTGTGTCTGATTTTTCAAAAATATCTTGCAGATGCAGTAAACGAATTGTGTCTCTTACTTCGCACGATGATTGCTGGCGATGTACAAGGCTCACTCAAGGAAGCCTTGTACGAGTCGTTAACTGGAATCTTATCGCCTCAATATGAAACTCGCGTATCCGCGGAGCAAAGGGTTCAGGCTTTGGAGGTTACAGAAGAATTCGGAATACACCTGACGGAGTTCGTCGTGGACCCCAATGGACATTTACCGATCAGGCAATTAGCTTCCGTTTTATTGAAGCAATATGTTGAGACACATTGGTGCTCGACAGCCGAGAAGTTCCGTCCGCCAGAGCCTAACAATGCTGCTAAAGAAAGGATCAAGGAGTTATTGCCTCTTGGGCTTCGAGAGGCTATTAGTAAGGTAATTCAGTCAAATAATTAAATTGTAAGAAAACGAGTTCTACGAATTGTAAGAAGACTAGTTTTCCGGATTAAAATTGTGACATTTGCAATCAATAATCGACCTTATCAGCGATGCATCATCAACTCTAGGTACGAACTGCCGTGGCCTACGCAATATCGGCTATAGCGCATTGGGATTGGCCTGAAAATTGGCCTGCTCTTTTTGACATACTTGTTAGTTGTTTGAAGGATCAGAATGAATTTGCCGTTCACGGAGCTATGAGAGTTCTGACTGAGTTCAGTCGGGATCTCACAGATGCTCATTTGTACAATGTTGGACTTATTATTCTGCAAGAAATGTTCAGAATATTTCAAGATGAGAATGTAAGTCAAGCAGAGGAAATCAAATTTATTCTTTTCTCGGTGTTTCTTTCTGTATTGCTATTTTTATATTTTTCATCCAACAGTATTCGATTAAAATACGTGGTCGTGCGGTTGAGGTTTTTATAATTATCACAACCTTAATTACTCATACTAGTTGTGAAAAGGGATTTATGGAACAGTATTTACAGCCAATCATTCCTATGTTCTGTGAGAAGTTTATCACGTATCTGAGAATATCTAATGGTTCAGATAGTGATAGTGAATTTAAAACTGATATCATTAAAGCTATAAATTGTCTTGTCACAAAAATGCCCAAATATGTGTCGGATTTTTTGCCTCAAATGCTGCCACCCATATGGGAAAATTTATGTCAGAGCGCAAAGACATACCAAGAAACAACGGTAAATTCCGATGCGGATATCGTCGATAAGGAAGTTGATTCTGATGGTATATTATAAACTCATAACGAGTACAGAGTATCGATCGCAATATTACTGTTTTTTTTTTTTTTTGTAAATCTCTCCCTCCTTTCCAGGCGAAGTAATCAATTTCAACAGTTTGATTATCGCAATATTTGAGCTCATCCAGACCATCGTGGATCGCAAAAGGTTTACCAATATATTAGATAATATGCTGGGAGAAGTTATATATTATCTAATAGTATTTATGCAAATAACACCCGAACAGATCCAACAGTGGATAAGTGTTCCAGAACAATTCGTCGAGGAGGAAGACTGTACGTTTGATTACAGTGTCCGAATCTCGGCTCAGGAATTTTTAATGGTAAGAGTGAAGAGATGTAACACAACAGTAGCAAAATACGTTGCTCATATGCGCGGGGGGTTACCTGATGTAATTTTTTTTCTCGATCATCTTTCGTACAGACTCTTCTTACAAACTCTGAAGACAAAACTGTTCACGCACTGTGCGACGTTGTCACAAGACATATCGAAGCGACGAAAGAAATGCGTGTTAATGGCGAGGGCGGTAACAGCAACGAGAGCTGGTGGAAAATACGGGAGGCCTCATTATTGGCATTGAGTCTCTCGAAAAATTCCATTATCGAGAAACAACAGGAAGGAACGTTGCCGTTCGATATCATTAGATTTCTAAACACGGTTGTTTTGGAAATGTTGAACGATTCAGGTGATTCACGGCGCGAATAACGGGTTTTTTTTTTTATTATTGCATTTATTACACCAAGCATCTTGCTGATTACTGTTACATCGTTATTTTAGGCTCGCCTCCGTTACTTCTTGGCCGCTGCTTATGTCTCAGTGGACGATACGCCAAAACGTTGCCGTTAGAAGTGATTTCTCGATTTCTCGAAGCGGCAGTTAACGGTTTACAGGAAAACCAACCGCTTTGTATTCGTATCTGCGCCGTTAAAGCGATCTATTGGTTTTGCGAGGCGTCATCCGGAAAGGAGTCCCTAGTTAACGTAATACGTTGCCATATGCCTAACATCTTTCATGGATTGTACACTCTAGTTAGTCAACAGAACACAGACGTTCTAACTCTGGTCATGGAGACGCTCCAAATGCTAGTTTGGGTAATATTAACGTTTTTTTTTCGCGCGCAGTTTCACATTGCGGCATCCATTTTTCTGTTATTTAAATTACTTGGATTGTTTTTTTTTTTTTTTTTTTTTCTATTTGTGTTGATAGCAACAGAAAGAATTTACAGCATCGATGGAAAACAAGATTTGTCCTTTGACAATTGCAGTGTTTATTAAGTATCATAGCGATCCGGCGATCTTAGATATATGTCTGGACATTTTCAAGTATTTGACGCAGAATCCGAACTGTATCGGGCCGTTGCAAACTCGTATAATACCTACTCTTACGAGTATGATGGCGATCACCATGAGCAAACCACAAGATGGTAACGAATTCGTTCATTTGTATGTTACAATATTAAACGTCTTTCGACGTTAATGTTACACCGTAATACGTCAACTTCGATCGACTTAATAATTTGTAGCAAATTAGCATTTGTATCTTTTTTTTTTCGTCAGAGGGATCTCGAGCAGTAGCATTGGACGTGCTAAAAATTCTAGTACAGTATTCGCCGAGACCGCTCAGTAACGCTTTAATCGAGACTGCTTTTCCTGCCGCGTGCCAATGCATTCTTCACTCCGAGGATGATGCGACGTTACAAAGCGGCGGGGAAGTCATACGCGCTTACTTGTCCGTGGCGGCGCAGCAAGTTACTGTCTATCGAGATAGTGAGGGTCAAACCGGACTACAGTACATATTGCAAATAATCGCTTTACTTCTAAATCCGCAGGTGACATTGCTCAAAACGTCGTTCAAGATTAGACATTTTTCATATTCTTTGCGAAAAAGTTACAATAATATTTATATGCGCGTTGTTATTTCTCACAGTCGAGCGAGTTCACTGCCACTTTCGTCGGACGTTTGGTCACGACGCTGATAAGAAACGTGGGGAACAGTCTTGGCGAGAATCTTGATCTGCTGTTAAAAGCAGTGCTGAGCAAGATGCAGACCGCTGAGTCGTCACTCGTCATGCAAAGTTTGTTGATGATTTACGCGCATCTTATAAACACGCAATTCGACGCTGTGTTGAACTTTTTGTCCACTGTGCCCGGCCCGACGGGACAAAGCGCACTAGTGTTTGTGCTATCCGAATGGGTCAACAGGCAACATTTGTTTATGGGTAAATACGATCGCAAGGTCGGAACTGTCGCGTTGTGCAACATTTTGCAGTACGGAGTCACACACGGTGATTGCAGACTGGACGAGATCACTGTTAAGGGTGATATGATCATTTCAGGTTTGTGGTTTCATTTCCTTCTCAGATAAGTTATCCCGCTGACAGAGATGTTGCATTGAGTGGAAAATATCGTATCGCAACGTGTAATTTATTGCATCACATATCGTTAATTCAAAACAGAACTACTTGGTTCTACGAAAAACATTTTGTATTGTGTTCCAAAGTAGCAAGTTAAAATTCGGGAATATATAGGAATCGAAGACGGCGTGAGGACCAGGAGCAAAGCGGAGTCGCAGCCTTACGAATGGACTACGGTGCCTGTACTTGTAAAGATTTTTAAAGTAATAATCAATGAATTATCGCACGATATTGAGGTTATCAGTGCCAGTCAAGATGCGGAAGTGAGTAAACGTTTGCGCTTCTACACTCGGTTTTCGTCTTCTGTGTCCTATCATAAACGTACGTTTGACGCGTAGGTTTCCGATGAGGAAGACGAGGATGAGGACGATGATGAATTGATAGATCCCGGAAATGACGTTGCAAATGTTTTACGTGAGTGTCTTCATACAAGTTTTCAGATTGCGTAACGTTTAATTGTCGGTAAAAGAAAAACGACGATAAAAAAAAATGTGACATCTTTCTAGGATTTGATGGCATGGACGAAGATAACGATGAAGATGAAGATCCGGAGTTGGTGCGGGATTCCATCTATCATCTGAATCTTGGTCAATATCTGCGCGATTTTCTGTTGAACTTCTCCACACACCATTGCTTCCGCGTATACGCCCAACACCTGAATGTGCCAGAATTAAAAATCTTAAATAGGATAAATATCAAGCTCATGTAATAGGATTAAAATTCAAAGATGATCAAAAGTTTTCGAATATCATGATAAATAGTCTTTTTTTCTACACTTCACGACGTTTTGTTCTTATTCCTCCGAGAAACAAGTTTCCTCGCTGTGTTTCTTTTTGGTGACGCTGAAAGGCGAAGTGGCGCACGTCTAAGGATAAATGCGCACTTGTCAAATTCGCCGCCACGTCGTTGCATATATTAATGTTATATTTTATTCGTGGTTTTATTTACATTGCACACACGTGGAATCGTCACGTCGCATCTACATACAAAAGACCGCTTATGTACGAGCGATTCCTTGCGTGATTGTTTACGTATTATTTAATATAATTTAGAACGTACAACATATTTCCTACAACGGTACACTGTATCTAACATAGACGTTTCTCAAACGCCTCGCATACCTTACGCAGTGAAGAAATACGCGACAGTTAAAATTATATACGCATCGCATTTGATTCACACTCTATTCACAATTCTGTCTTCCATACGTTATACATGTACGGAGTCACAGAACAATGTAAACGCAGTAATAATAATAATACATTCGAGTGATTATCTTTTCTAGGCTGGAAAAAAAAAACAAGGATTCAAAGTAACAAGCAATTGGCTCGATACACACGCGAGTTATACGACATACAGTTTTCGAGACATCTCGAATTTCTTTCTCAAATGTATTCTCTTCGGCGCGTTTCTCAACGCACTTTTCTTTTTGTCTTTTCGTGTGCTTTACAAAACTTGTGTAAAAAATCGAGGCGATACAAATTTCCACACGGACGAGGAGACAGCGCCGTTACATAACGGCATTGTTCTTCTATTTTAATCACTATTCGATGTTCACGAAGATTCAGTTCACAATGACAAACTAGCGTGTACTCTTCAAGTGCATGCTCTGAGCCATAATAATAACCACTTAGCTTGTGATCGACCAGTTCACAATGAAAATCAACGTTAAATTGACGTTTTTTTTTTGTTTTTTGTTTTTTTTTATCATACAAAGCGGGAAGAATATTGATACGCGTCACGTCGATACACTGTTTATCATACATATCTACAAACCTATAAACACCGATCTCCGTTCGCGGAATACTCCTGTTTGTATGAACGTAAAATCCGATCTCTACACAGCGTTCTCGGGGAGAGCGAGACGCTGTATTCGTACAAGAAGGATTAAGGAGATATACAAAGTATCACGTAGATAACTCGGAGCAAATATATAAAATTTATCACGCAAGTTTTTTTTTTTTTAGAAAGTTTCCGCGAAAAAATTGCATTTCACGACCAGCAGTTTCGCTTACACAGTGGTAACCGACAGCAGACCCATTAATTTTCCTCCCGTGCCAGGACCGCTCGCTCCCACTCTGTTTCCGTGAACCAGCATTTCTTGCACGGTGGTGAAATCGTCCAGAGTCGTCTTTTTACGCGCCATTTTCTTGTGACTGAGCTCCACAATATTCAATGGCTTCTTCGACACCTTGTCCTCCGTGTGCTCGCATATCAACAGGTCGTTGGTTTGCAGCAACTGCTGTTGCTGCAGCAACAACTCCTGTTGCCGCTGCTTGCGCTCGCGCGCGCGCTCCAGTTGTCGTTTGCGCTCTTCCTTGCTCCAGTAGCGTCCAACCTGAACAATTAATAAAAAAATAAAACGTTATTAATCTTTCTATAAATTAAATAACTTTACCTAATTAGACAAATTTCTTTTGTCTAATTTTAACAAATAAATAAAGTATTGAAATCGACACTCACCTTCATCTCCGATAAAGTATCGTCCTCGGTGGTGTGGCCGGCTCTCTCCTCTGATATCTTGATCGCCCGGTTCCGCAATATTCGATTCCTCACGGGCCTTTTGGCGATGTATCTCGTGCCGTCCGACCTCCTCTTCACTTTCCATTCCATTTGCACCTCGCCTTTCTCCTCCGGCGGCGTCCACGTAGACATGCACACTTGCTGACTGCCGACGAACTGATACTGCGTCAAATTGGGCGCCTGAAAGTTACCGTGCGACTTGGACTTCCTCGTGCCGCCCGCCGATGTCTCTCTGTTGGTGGCGAAGTTCCTGCGGTTTAGCGCCTGTTTGAACAGCTGCTGCTGCAGCATCATCGTCTGTTGCAAGTTCGCCACGTTCGTGTACATAGTGTCGGCCGGCAGCGTATTGGCGTTCATTGACGGCTCGATGCGGTCTCTGTGATGATGCGACGACGACGAACCCTTTCGAACGCTCTGATTTTTCGACGATTGTTGCCTGGTCGTTGCGGATGTCGCGCTTGGCGTTACTGGCATCGGACAATTACAGAACAACTTCTGTTGTTGTTGTTGCTGCTGCTGCTGTTGTGGCTGCGGCGGTGTCTTCGGCGGACACAGCACCAGCGTGCTCTTATGATGATCTCTCTCGCCTTGATGAAGCTCTAGAGTCAATGGATTGCTGTGACAGGATTCCCCGGTGTTGTACGCGCTCGAACTGTCTTTCTCCTCGCCGGAACTGTTGCTCTTCGACGAGGAGTGCCACTTTTGGTTCGGCTGGCTGGTCAGATGATTCTGCGTGTTGCTGTGCTGCAGCTGCGTCGCGACGTGGTTCGACTGTTGCCAGTGCTGATGATGTTCGTACGGCGACGAGTAGATCGGCTCGCTATCCGATTCCGGTATTGTCTCGTAGATGTGCTCGGTCTCACTCCAGACGTGACTCGAGTACGCCTCGACGAGTTTCACCGACGGCGGCACCGCCGCCGCTGCCGGTGATGCGGGTTGTTGCCCGCGCAGAGAAATACCGTCGAGCCTTTTTGTGCAATCCTTCAGCGTGTCTTGCATCCACTGCTTGCTGCGCTCGTCCGTGTGATGCGCCGGCGAGATCGCGTTCTTGCTTGACTTCTGTGAGTTTTGCGACGAACATGTAGACGATGAGTTTGTAGAGAAAACGTTGGCAGACTGCTGTGGTTGCTGTTGCTGCTGCTGTTGCTGCTGCTGAGTGTGAGAAGGTATAGGCGGCGCCGCTTTCAGGGTGCAGTTGTTTACTTCGCTCTCTTTGGTACGCTCCTCCGTTTGCTGCTGCTGTTGACGGATCAGCTGCTCGATCATGCTGTTCTGATACGCTGGCAAGTTCTCCGGTGAAAGTGGCGGCGAGCACTGAAGCGATACGGTTCATGATAGATAAGCGATACACACCGCGCGCATAAACATAGTGCGAATGTGTTTGCTTTATATAATAGAACTTGACTTACTTGATGATAGATGTGCCTGTCATCGTACTCATCGTCCTAAATTGAAATCGATAAAATTAGTCGACAAAAAATGAGAGCGTTGCAAGTTCGATTTATACACATATATAATCGAATTCCAATTATTTCGATTTTTAATCTTTCACGAAACAATATATTTATTATAAGAATCACACAATTTAAAGAGAATTATGTTTTTTTTTCGATTCAAATATTTTAACACGCAATAAGATGAAAAAAAAAAAAAAACGAACCGGATATACGCATCGACTGACGAGAATTGTCACAGCGGTCTTCGTTTCCGCGAACAAGTTCTCGGTCTGCTCCTTGTTCGCAACATCCCTGCCGTTGACCTGAAACGAGAACGACGAGATTCCTTTTCAGTTAATGCCTCCCCGGCTTAGAGAAGCCTCTTCGTACAGCTGACTCAACGTAAATTTCTCATTCTACAGAATTTACACTTGCAATAATAATGCAGCGAGCGCATACAAAAACACAGAGAAATAAGAATTTGTTTCTCTTTCCCTTTCGATCTCAGATTTTCGCAAGCACAATTTGTGCTGTACTAATATCTGTATTTTTTTTAACAAAAACGAGTAAAGCACTTTTTTTTTATTATTATCTGAGATCACATACATTTGTCTTTTTTTCTGAACTTCGTTAATTTTTCAAAAAACAATACTCTCTCCTGTTATTTCCTGAGCAAATCATCTGCGCGAAAATTGCATTAACTAAGCATAAGAACAATTGTCGGTAAGACATTAAATAACGAGTTGCCATTAAGTCACATAAATTGGAAACCGTCTTGCGGAACTTCATCGACAGAGGAATCTAGACAGACGGCGACAAATCCATCGTACACACTCATTGTACTTCGTCTGATTTCTCCTCGGTTCGATAGAAAGAGAGAGAGAGAGAGAGAGCAGGTGACAGATAAAGAGAAAGAGAGAAAGCACGCAGCTCGTAATTATAATCTGTTTAATGGGATTAGAGAAGAAGCTTAAAAGTGGAACTAGGGGATAATGAGGCGTCAACGGGAAATTCGCGTACGTAGATCTTGCAATTTCGGTCGACACAATCGCGATCTCTTCGAAACTATTAATTTATTATTAACAGTGTAAATTCTGTTGTGTACTTATTAAGTACGCGACTTCCGATTACTTTTTATTTCCCTATACTAAATTTTTCTATATTTTTATTAGTTTATTTCACTTTCTGTTTGAGAAATTATTTTGCGTTATGTATTTTTATTTGTGGAAACAAGCACATTTCTGATTTCATACCCGTAAGATTTGGTCTCCTTCTCGCAGCCGACCGTCCCGCGCTGCAAGGCTTTCAGGAACTATTTCCGAGATATAAACCTCGGTGTCGGCGTCCTCGCTGCCGGAACCGGAGCTATAACACACCGTTAGCCCGAGCTTCTCGGCACTTCCGCTTTTCCGCAACGTCACCTCCTACGGTATTTCGCAACTGTATTAATGTCCAATGCAGCAGACAATGTTGGAGGAGGAAACTAAACTATACTTGTGTTTACACACGGGAGTCTCTCTTACTAACAATGTTAACGCTCTCTCTGGCATTATCACTGTCTGAGAAATACATTACGGGAAAACAGGAGAGTTACTGCCACATTTAATCTCTCTCCTGTGCGCCATTACTCTCTCGAGCACGTACGAAATATATATCCTGTCAAATTATTCATTTATTTTATCTTTCATTTAAATCTTTTATCGATCTCATTCATTTTATTTTCCATTTAATTCTGTTATTAATTATTTAAGCATGAATTAGAAACGTGCAACCGACAATGAGATAAAGCTAAATATGTATTTTACAACATTTTCAAAGATCATTTTCAAAAATCTTTAAAATATTATCACTATTATATGTTTAAAAAAACGCGCGATGAAAATTTGTTTTCAAACCGAATCATCGTTTGATTCTCCTCTTCGTAACGTTTCATTTTCCTCTTCGTAATGTAGAAATTTTATTTGATAGTCATAAGATCGAACGGATACCTCAAAGTCGATATCGTGCGCGAGGAAATCCTCAAAACTGTCGTTCGCTTGTTCCTCGACAAGCGGAACCGGAAGCAATTCCTCTTCCTCTATGAGACCGGCCCAGTCGGTTTGAACCGCAGTCGACACCAAAGAAGAACTCGCCGTGTCCTTCTTAACGTCGTCGTTGCACATTCGCTCGTCGATCGGCCCGTTCTTCGTTCCCTCGTTTTTATCTTGACACGTAATTTTTTCGTGCTGCTCCTTCGAGGGCGTGTGGGGAATTGGTTGATGCACGCTCGGCTGTCGTCGAAGAACCTCAACGATAATTGGTTCCTTAGCCGACTGGAAGCAACGCACAGCATCCTCGTGACTAGAGTTAGAAATGTCTTGTCCGTTCACCTAAAACAGAAAAAAAAACAACAAACGCGCGTTGGAAAACACACACCCAAGAAAATGGCAGAAATTTATATTCGCTAAATCACTATTTCGTCAGATATTGATTACGTCCTACAATTTGTACATCTTTATTTTAGAGTTTCAACTAAAATTATTACACAATATTTGTCGTCAATCTGCGATTGCGACAACTTCTCCAATTGTCTTCAATTACGCAAACGACTAAATAATATCTTTGAATTTTAAATTCTTCATCTACTATAAAGCCGACGACCATCCCTCGCATCTTGCGCAGCTGATACGTAATCAACTCCATGTAATTAGCAATTAAGTAAATAAATAATGTCCCGTGTAATACGCCAGAAATATGACGCGATCAATCATGGAGTATCAAGTGCGTGTGCTTGCGACCGCGTCTCCTCCGTCGGCGAGCGAGCGAATAACAAAGGGCGGTTTCATTTTTCCTTTACCCTTTCCCCCGGTCTATCTCCCGTAGGCGTCTTTAATTAAAATATACGGTTCTTCCCGAAGGAAACATAGAGACATCTCATCATTTCTCATAATTGCTTCCTCGCGCTTTAATGTCCAATTAAATAAATAACTCGTCGACGCTGACGACGAGAGTATGGACAAGGGTAGATGAAGATGCTGCCACTCGCTGGGAGGGGAGAAACAAAGATGTCGTCGATCACGAATATAGGCGAATTAATTAAATGACACGCCCGATGCTCCAAATTAGTGCACGTGTAGGCCGGTAATTAATTTTCAAGATTACCCACGCGACAAGTATTTCCTTACACTTCGGTAAATTGGTTTCTAAACATTGATATTGTTACACACGTGTGCAATGTGATAAATTTGTCAATATATTTTTATTTTTATATTAATAAACAGAGTTAATTTCTCTCTCTCTCTCTCTCTCTTAAAAATCAGAAAAAAAACATATTTGCATCACATTCGATGATTTGGCAAAATCGGTTGATTTGAATCAAGCAAGGATTTCTATTGTCAATTAATTAATTCATTAATTAAACATTCAATTACACGTTAAATGTCCTAATAAATTAATTAGGATTATAGGTTTAGGTAATTAATTTATGTAATTAAACATTTAATATATCGCGCGCATTATTCATTAATCGTTGATTGATACGTGTCTCGCGCCCTTGTCGGGCGACGCCCTTATTCGTTCGCTCTAAATTGCTTCCTGGATGGAAGAGCGTCCAATTAAAATGCGCGGAAGATTCACGTGAAAAACGCCCCGGTCGGACGACGCCGGTCAAGGAAAACAAAGCGGGTCTTGTTCGGTGAAAAACCTGACCGATATAACCCTCTATTAACTCTAATTCCTCTCCCGAGCGCAGTCATAATGTCCGATCAAACATTTGCCTTCGGTAAGGCCGTGTTTATACCTCCGGCACCAGGTGGCATTTAATTTCGCACTAAGTGCCAGGATTTAAGGATTTGGAGTGGAGAAGAGCGGGGGGGAGGAAAACCGTAACACGCCAAAGACCCTGGACGTTTCAATTTGGGGCTTACAAACTGCCCGAGTTTATATTTCTCCGCGCGGACTAATGATGGCCCGGTGGATTTCTCTAATCGTGAAAAATCACCCCGAAGAGTTTTTCCCCTCGAGAAACTTACGTTCTACACAAACCCTCGCGAAGTCTTTATAAATCGTTGCAATGGTTTCATGATGAGAAAGTTTATATGATGCTACATTCGGGAAAAGTGAAGAAAAATAATCTTTAATAATTGAGATTAAGCGAAGGGATGTTGGGCGAATGTGACGTTAAAAACTGTTGAGCAATATATACTCATAACTATGACAATTTGTGAAGTATTTTTTATAGAAATTTTTATTTAAAGCTCTATACTATTTTTGCAAAATATCCACATTTATTTTTGTTAACGTTTTATCTTATATATAACAATGTATTCTTATAATATAGATATCATCAGTATTATTATTTTATCATAATACTTAATATAATATTGTGAATTATAATTTTGTTTTGTATATAATTTAGTTATAACAAAAGGGAATGAGAATTCAGCTTATAGATCGTATAGAAATTCGGCTGAGCGCGCGATCGTGTTTATTTGCCGAAGAGATTTTATGAGATTTTGGCAAACCTTATATTGATCGTTATAAAAAAAACGCACTGTCGACGTGTTGTCAGACGAGGTATTGGTGCTTCGTACGTTGCGGATATTTGTTCGCTCGTTGTGCCGTCCGCGATTGATCACAAAATGGAATTTCTAACTGTTCGCTTGGCTGTTAATTTCGAGCGAAGGGTCGAGAGATTCGCAAACATTTGCACTTTACCGCAATATTGCCAAGTGCTGATCAATTCTTCGTTCAATCAAAACGACGAGATCGAGAATCGATTTTGGAGATTACCGATTGTGATTTTTGTCACGAACGATTTAAAGGGAAAAAAATCCTTTCTGTGTATTTTATCATTATTTTCGGATCTGCGGTACTCGGCAACATATAAAATCGACTCACGTGGAAAATATAAGCTCGGTATTGAGTTTCTGGCGTTTGTCGACTACTCGTCTTTTCCTCATTGTCGTTCTCCGACGAGAGATACAACGAATGCACGATATCTAAAATATCTCTTCGCGAAATTATTAATCCTTCGTTGATCTCGTCGTTCATTACTTTTGCACGCGGCACACGGGGATTAATGAATCTGAGAAGACTTCTTCGCGCGTTGTCCTTTGATCGGTCGTTAAAACTGAGGAAGCGTGACAAATGTTGACTACGGTGTATTCTGTCCATTAAAATTAATGACATTCGCGCGCGCGACACCGAAGATCTTCCGAGTTTAACTATTCTCAGCCGGAAATTTCGTCGCTTTGAATTTCCCATCGGTTAGAGACGCGATTTGGTCTTTGATCGCCGCGTACGCAGATAACGTCGGCCATCAGTGAGATTCAACAAATTTGCAAATAATTATCGTCCTACGTTTTGTACACGTCGCTCTTCCTTTCATGTCGCGCGCGTCGGCGCGTTTCAATCGGCGAGAAACGTAGAAAATTCCCGCTAATGAGAAAAAACTATATGCTTCCGAAATAAGAAGTAAGAGAACTTATAATGCGATGTGTGTGTGAAGAATGTATTTAAAATGTTTCGGTAAAAAATCTTATTAACAAAAGCACTTATATATATAAAACGTAATAACGTTTCATTAATAACGTAATCATTAATGTTTCGATACACGTTGTAAAGAGAAGAAATACAAATAAAAAGCGGATAGTAATATATATATATATAGGAATGTAAATAAGAGCGGTGTGTAATGTTTTACGTCGTTTTACTTCCTTTCTTCAAAAAATCAATCATTCCGCTAAAAGAGGCTGAGGCGCATCGTTTACTTGCCTCTTTGTTGTATTAACGCTCAAGAGCGCAAGTACTTGGCTTGGCGTACTTAGCCTGAGAATGCAAACGACTTTTTTTTTCGCCCCGAGCAAGAGAAGAGTGTCTTGATATTAACTAACATAATGAGAGACCGTGGTGTTCAACAACAACATCATAATTACTCACCGAAACTGTGCAATACATTTGGATAATTTTCATATTACGTAATAATGTTTAATTTAAAATATTTAAAAATATTATTAATATATTTTTCACTTATGTTTTATCTACATGAGTGTTCCGGCAAAAAAAATATGTATAAATTATAAATTCTTCGACCTCGTTAACTTTTTTTTTGCTCATGCAAATTTGTGAAAAAAACTTCTCGCTTCATGCAACAAAAAGCTACGTACAGTATTTATACGCGATACAAAAATAGTATTCGAAGATGCCGCGAGAGGTATAAAGTAACAGGGATGCAATTAGCGACATCGTCTTTCTTATGCAAGGTGACCTTTATTCGCGTGACCCGTAAACTTTTTTTTAACGAGAAAGACGAAGAGAGAGGGAGAAAGAGAAAGAAAGGGAGAGAGTAGTAGCAGAGGTAAAAAAAATCCCTTATTTAAACAAGAAAGTTGCAGTAACTCGTCTCGACGAGCAGTTACATGTAAAATGCGCGCCTGCATTATCCGTCGCTTCTTTTCCGCCCAAGTGGGCGACGTTCTCCAACAGCTGATCAATATCCAATCAAGGGAAGCTGATCGACCGCTTGTCCATCCGTTTATTACATTAGTCCCTCAAGGGGGACTCTGAAGCACTTTGCCGTGAATATTCGAGCCTTTGACGGAAGACGTACGGGCGTAAACGCGATTAAGTAGTATTAAAAAGACCCCTCTCTTCTACTTCTTCTTCTGCTTCTTCTTCTTCTCGCCTCGATTTTAAGCGCGCCCTTCTCACGAGCCGGCAGCTCTTCGTTAGGGACGCGTCCGCTTCTACGTCTGACAGCTACCGGGGTGTTGATGACTACTTACGACAAGAGAAAGTAGAGTACGACAAGCCGCGCGCGCAAGAAACAAAAAATACTTCGGTTTCTTTATGCTTTTCCCAGCAACACACGTGTTTGAAACGCCGAGAAAGTCGTGTAAAAAATTCATTACGTTGCCGGGAATTTAAGAGACTTTTTAAAGAGAAATGCTAAAGCCCCCTAGGATGAAAATAAAATAACAGTGCAACATGAAATTTACTAAACGATAATCCTAATTTTCTCAATCGAACGAGAAGTAATGGCGAAACGAAAAAAAAAAAAAAAATTCCTTCGACAACGGCGCGCCGTCGTTTCACCGCTTGATTTACAATCCCCAGGACTCCGTATTTCATTCTGGACTGTTTTTTTTTCTCTCGCGGCAAGGAATTCACGAACTATCGGCCGTTCTCCCATACACGCCGTCTGCTTTCCTCGATTTCTTTATTTCCATCGCCGCGAGCTCGCCGATAATAATATCGGAATGGGCAGCAGCAACAGCCGGCCGAAGTCTTTCAGCGCGAAACAGAACTATTTCTGCCGGTTAATTAAAAAAGTCTTGCCCGCCTCGCGATATCAATTTCACGTATTACTTTCGCGAGAGCGCGTCCGTATAACTATCGTCGGTTTTGCTTCGCGTTCAAATGTTTTCTATTTACTGAGAACGCCCTCGCCTTATTTCACGTTGCTATTGACGGCCGATACGATCTCGTTTAATGTAGCGGATTGGACGTTGCGATATTATTTCGTAACAATTGATTTAATTCAATAAATGTGTTGTTTCAAATAGTTTTGTGAAAATTATTCTTGTTAAATGTATTTTTAATAACATTCAGTGTACTTTAAAAAATCACGCTTGTTTTTCGTAATCAATTTTACAACGTATATTTTCTCCGTATCTACGTTTGTTTTAAATTCTGAATTCTATAATTTTTACACGTTTCTCGTGTGAATGATCGATTCAACCGACATTTCTCTGCGCGCGCACAGTCCATACGTGAGAATTATCGACAAATTCATTCCTTTCGCCGCGTGGTGATCCGTACAAGTACAGCGGGTCGGGAGTGAAGAACACTTGTGGAATTTAGGAGAACAACCCGGCGCTCGACTGCCGAGAGAAAACAACGAAAGACTCATCCACAGACGCGCAAAGACCACATTCGCGTCGACAAAGAACAGAAAGAGCGAGAGCTAAATCCACCGAGCAGAAACTCGGGTACGAAGAAGGAAGAGGACACTCTCGCAGTTCGTATTCCGCAAATACCGAGAGTCTGAAGTGATGGGCGACGCTCTCGCTTTGAGCGAAACGACGATTAGCAGAGCTGGCAATGTACGTTTACCGACGACCCTAATTACCGTCGTAGGAAAACATGTACGTTCACAAGCCCGACGGCATAATACGTGCAGAGAGTCCAAATACTATCCGCGATTCGACTGCGCTCGCTTGAGTAGATAAACGTGCCTCAACGATGCAGCGCGCGATGCAACGCAAATCTTACTCTCGGGACAGAACAGAGAAACAGTCCCGAGGAAATGACGGCTAAATCACAAGATCGGCGAAGATCCTCTCGACATCCTCTGATTGACGATCACGTTGAGCAATGCGGAATTATCGCTCGACTTCATTAGCGAGATATTCCCGTTGTGTACTTTGAATCCGAATCGGAATTCGTTTGTTGACGCATAGAAAACTTAAGTTTGCTTAGATCTTTATATTAAGAAAAAAAAAAAAAAACAACAATGCAATTGGCAGTGAAATAAATTTGAATGTTCTAAAATGTTGTACGCACGCGTTAATTTTTTCAATGCACGCGAAATTATTCGAAGAATGAAAGAGAACGGAGATTAAATCCGTCCGAATATTTTTTTGCGCTCTACACCTTCTCGTCTCGGAAGGATTTGTCGAGCGCTGCATCCTGCTGCTGCGTAGGATCTTCGCATCTCTCGGAATAAGCGACCGGGCAAAAACCCTTTGAGACTATCCCGGGGATCTCCGCCATTTCGTCCCCGTATCCCTCATCTTAGCCTTCGCGTTTTCTTGCGACGTGTGTCCCCCTCGTATATCTCGCGTACATATGTACGATCGCACCTGATCCCACGCGCGTACTCCATCGAGGGACAAAAAAACTCACGGCGAGGATATAACGACGGAGAGAGATCATCCTCTTGCTCCTTTTGTTCCTCTCGAAAGTTCGTCGAAGAGTTCGTGGCTTTCGTCCACGAACGACGGAGAAGAAAAAAAAACGACATTCAGCAGCTTCCGCGCGGTATACGCGCGCCACTTCGTCGCGCATCGGCGATTCTATATTTACGGGTTTAGAACGAGTAGTGCATTATAGATGATCATTGCCAGCAGCAAGCGCGCGTTGTCACTAGGAGGAATGAACGTATTAACGCAACCGGGTGAGGGATGATTAAGTACCGTAATAACAGCAATGTGGGTGGGTTTAATATCTCGCTGAAATATTCAAGTAGATGACACACCGTGCGTATACGTGCGCGTGCGAAAAAAAAAACATTGCAAGTAGGTGTGTACATATAAATATAATGCAGTTAGTTTAGTGCTAATTACAGAAGTTAGTAGACCGACTACTATTAATCTCCCGTCTGAAAAATTGCCATTCCCGTATGTAAACTAATTCGCAACCAAGTGGCGATTATATTAACATTTTCAATTACAGCTCCTCCTCCTCGTCCGGGTAATCTCCATGTATTTAGTCCTTAACGCGGGAAGAAATTTCGCCGGTGAGGCAGGATTACCGCCATCGCCTTAAGGCGCCGTTATTTACCACCGCGCGGAGTGTGTTAGCACAGCTGATGTACATGCCGCAATGTATTCGCCGGTTAAACCCCCGAAGAAGAGCCGCCGTTTTCTCACCACGTTTCCGCGCGTTGCGTGTGTTGCGCGAAGAATTTTAATACTTAAAAATACAATCCCGAGTGGTTTGCGATATATTCGATATTTCACATAATTTTAAAATCTGAAAACGCGCGAATTTCACACCAAAAATACTACTCCGGCAAAATATGTGGATTGCAGAGATCCGTGTGTTTCGCAAAATGTGAAATAATACACACATTCTACATGAAACATTTTCTCTTTTAAATATATATATATATATATATAGAGAGAGAGAGAGAGAGAGATCATATGTGCATGAGGTATGTATATATGCGCGCGGACGAAATACGTGTTCGCTGTATATACAGAAGGAAAACGAACGGCGTGAGGATACGCCACCATATCACGTTATTGCATTCAAACGTCAAATATAATTCCCCGGGGGTAGGCTTTTCCCTTTGCAAGAACTGTTTGCAAGAAATTTTTATGAAGATTTCCATGTCACACACATATCTAAATCGAAATATCTGAGACACGTGTGTAAGAGTGTTTTTTTTTCTCTTATATTCTCTGAGAAATAGAAATTCTCTTCTGGGTTAATGTGCGCACGAAACCAGATATAGCGTCGACGTCGCGACGCAAAAAAAAATAAAAAAAAATAAAAAAAAATCAGAGCCGATAACGTCGATTAACTGGCGCTCTAATAATAATTCGTTCGGGGACTTAACCGAAGTCTCATTTCGACGGCCGCACGCGCCAAGGGGGACTATATCTCGGAGAAATATTAATAACCGTCATAAATTTTAATGCGCTCGACGGTGCTCCTCTCGCCGACCCCGTCGCCTCTCTTCTCGCCTCCTTTCTCTTTTCGTCGCTTTCTCTTTCGCGCGTTTCCCTTTCCCTTTTGCCACGACACGGCGCGGCCGAAACATTTGCCGAGATCCGCTGAAAATCGGGATTAAGCTATAAATTCCGCGCGACGGGCACGGGACACGCTCGGCATGCAAATTTATTCGCAAATTCGTTCGTTACTTCCGAGAGTGGCCGAGTGGCCCGAGAAGGACGAGGTGCTTGCAGTTTCATCTCATTCCCTTTCCCCCTTTCCCGTGAGCAACTTCCGTGCCAAGTTTCCGCCGCCCAGAACATCTCCTGCTATAATCGGAAGTCGGCATTTTTCGGCGGGATTTGCAATGGAAAGTTCGGATTGAATTCGCGGATTTAATGAAAGCCGGCATAGGCTGATTATTTAAATTTTTGAAAAAAATTTTCTATATAATTCAAAGAAAGAAAATTTCAATTAATTTTTTTTGAAAAAAAAGCATAAAGTTAATTAAAATTCTCTATAAATTAATTTAATTAATTGTCTAAAGAAGAGAATGCGTGTTTCTCTACAACGAGTATAATCTACGCACGAGATATAATTGCACAGTGGCGGAGGATTTTCCGTGTCAGTTACGATCGAGTTAATTAACGTTTATTACAGAATTATAACAATTTGTGCTCGGCTCATTTGACGTGGAATTTGATATTGTGTTACAATTGACGATTCGCCGGGATCCCGCAGTGTTAAAATCACACAAACCAACCGCTCTCCGCAGAGCTCGCGCGGTTTTAACGGGATAATTTAACGCAAGATGATATTTCGTCGGGGCGCGCCGGGGCGCGCTGAAAGCGAAAGGGAAAGAGCGATGATCGCGTCGCGAGTTTTCAAACGTTTACACGAGTAAGTAATAATTTCGCGAGAGACCTCACGGTATTACGGATTTCCATTTTCCGTGCATAGCGGCTTTGCGCCCGGCAGAAACAAGCGCAATAACCGTTTCCCCGAGGCGCTCAGCAGCGATCCACGCGCGCGCGGCGCCTGCTCGACCTCTCGATTTTATTACTAACCGGGAAATATCCGCGTGGCGGCAGCCCGTATATTTTTCTCGTGGAAATCCCGCGTCTTTTACGATCTTTTTAGTATTTCGAGCCGCGCGATGTGTATTTCCGCCGACCGTGTACGTGCGCGGTATTTCAACCCCGAGACGGGTGCGGGATGCAGAAACGTTTTCGAGCATCTGACTGCGGTATAAATTTCGCGCGCCTCGATATATATGTACGTAACTCCGTCGTCGACATACAAGACACGAAAATAATACGAGATATCGAATTAAAATAACATCCTTGGCGGAGTTTTAACAGCTTTTTTCAGATCGAGAACCTTTGTGAAGAGGAAGCATCCGAGGATTTTAAACAATTGATGAATGAATCCGAGGATTTGTTTCAATTAACGCGCGCGCGAAATTCGCGCGCCAACAAAGTTGATAAAATTTTAAATTACTTCACGAATTTTTGTTCCGTAAATTTCGTAAGAAGATCAATGTTTATGATTTTTCCAAAAAAAAAAAACGGAAATGAGAACAGCTTAAAATAAAACGAAATATTTACGCAACTTATATGCGTGTAATGCATATGTTACGCGCGAAGATCGTTGCTGATCGGAAATGTCTGAGAAACGTCCATGTTTCACTCGTCAAAACACGATCGGCTGCGTTTCGAGCATTTAAACCAAACCAGATCAGCCGTGTAATGGGCGCATAACGTGTGATCGCATTTGCGCACGATTGTGTCGGTTACTACCGCCGTCGTCGTCATCGATTCCCCTACCGATGTCCGTTTGAGAATTATTAATCCGGTGTACCGACGGATCGGACGCGCGTCGTCGGCCACGGTAATAACACGTACACGATATACTGTATCTACAGTGTATCACGGCATTACGCTAATAACTGTCGCTTACGTCGGCCGCATCCGGCGATTTGCGTCGTTCGCGTTCTGAACTGTATCGGGCGCGTATGTGCACGTGTACATCGGATTGTATCAAGACGCGATTAAGCGTCCGCTCGACATACGGTAATTGCAATTTTAATTACGATCCATCTCGTCGCGATATTATTATCAAAAAATTTTTCTCTCTCTCTTTCTCTCTGGTTTTCTGCTGCGTAACCGCGTTTCATCTGCAGTTCGGACCGCATTTCCAAACGAATTCACCGTTGCTTTTTGTTTCGCGGTGTATTCATCCCTTCCACAATCACAACCCCGACGCGTTTTCGTTCGGGAAAATTAGGAAGTAACAGGGGGGCGGTGATGGTTCTTGCGGGAAGGGGGCCTTAAATTCTCCGCGAGAACGCGGAATCTCATTAAGGGCGAACAAAAACCCCCGCCCTCGTCGTTTGGATGGCGCGTCTGCAGTGCGCGCAAACTTCGTCGCGCGGTGACTCTGCCGGGGGCGCCCTTATTTTACAGTTTTACCTTGTTACGGAGTAGGAGCGCGATTGTTGTGGCACACGCCGCTGAGACTTCCGAAACAATACCGGCCACAGACATCGTTGATATCTATACGCGAGAGAGCGGTCGCTTAAGACTCTCAATGCATCGGGATTTAACAGCAAAGACCCGTCGTCGACAACCAACCAACGTCTCCGATGTGATCGCGCCGAGATCGAATGTCTCGCCGAGGAAAGAGAAATCTCTTGCTCTTCGCGGTTCAAATTAATTCCGACGAATTGGCCGTCATTGCGCACTATGTTTCAATATCAACTCGATGTCTCAATGTCACGATTTTCTTTTTGGTTTTTTTGGGGGGAATTTTCTGCCAGTCGCCTGTCTGTTCTCTCTTGCAATATTGTTGCGAATGTAAATATCAATTTTAATACGCGCTCTCTTATGCGCATAAACCGGTCTCTTCTGCAAAGTAAACTTTGTTACGCACGGCGAAGTTGCAGAACGTGACTTAAAACATAAACAATGTCCTGGAATATACAACAAAGTTGCCCTCCCGAGTACTTGGAGCACTTCAGCCAGACGGTTTCTCGTTTGTATGTACTCGGTCATGCAGTTGGTCCTCACAATAGCATCGCGAGTTATTAGCAGCGCGACTGCTAACGTGTGTCGTGTGTGTGTGCAATTAACCGAGTTTATACCGCTCTAATCGCACACGAGACACGTAAAAATCGCTTGAATTAAAATTCCAGGCGCGATTTCACGAGAGAGAATTGCGATCCGATCGAGAGAGAGAAAATCCATTTCATTATTTTACAGCATAAAAAAAAAAAAAAAAAAAAAAAAACCGGCGAAGAAAGCCTTCGCGGAAGAGAAGATGCTGATCGGCGAGACGTTTGTCGGCGAAAGTTATATTTCATCATCTTTGATAAAGGATTCATTGTTCTCCGGTGTTTTTTCTCCGATGAATAACGCTCTGCGCGCACGCGTGCGCGCGCGCTTTGCAATGAAAATTCTGTGTCAACCTGTCCTATCCGATAATCGATAGTATCGGAAATGTTTCAGGAGTTTGTCCTACGGGAATTGTCTGATCTATCGAAATGTTAGGAGAGAGATGATTTAAGCCAGATAAGAGAGAGAGAAGTGAAAAAAAGTATAAATGTACGCGCGTGTCCGAATAATTTTCGGAAATACAAAGAAATACCGATCGATCCGAGCTACATGGAAATTTTCGCATAATAAACGAGCAACAAGTTCGTATCTCATTACCATAATATTCCAAAGTTGCTCTTCTAACGTGGAGCCGCATATTTTGAGGTTGAATTTAATCTGTTTAACACAAGAATAATTATATCGAAATTTACAACAGAATACACATCGGGAATAATATGCACGCACACCCCCAATATATATAATCAATTTTCAATGTTAATAAAATTGTGTGTATCAACATCGGTTCGAAGTAATATTAATAATCCGTATATTGCGCAAATTTATTTACCCACAGTATGGTTAATAATTTTGCTAATTGTAGCCAGAATGTGTATGTGTGTGTGTGTGTGTGTGTGTGTACAATTATATAATCACATGTGATATTATATTCTTATGGTTTACATGTGTACCGGCGCGGCGTCGCGAAAATCTCAAAGAATATGTTGAGCCGTTCGTCGGATCATCACCGATATCGAAATATCGTGCAAGCCGCGAATCCGATCTCGTTAATCGGAGGGATCGAAGAGTCGGCGGTGGTCTGTTATCAATATCGCATTTTGTTACGGAATGTGCAGCGGCTCGACGGCCACGCTGATAGTCATTTTAACCACCTGCGCACTCGAATCTGTATGTGCACAGGTAGTGCGCGTACATTCGTTCATCGGCACGTCAGTCAGTAAAACGACCGTGTCCGATAATGCGCGCACACGCTCACACAGAGACGTGTGTATATCCTCGCGCGCGAAAGGATACCGCGCTCGATTTCAGGTGTATGAAATTAAACCCGCGCTGCGCACTCGCTCTCTCGTGGTGGCGTGACACGATAATCACGAATACGACACCTCCGACAGCTGTCAGAACGGCTTGACAGCTCGGGAATAGAGAGAGACGGCGGGTAATTTAAATTGCCTTATCGCTCGAAACTACCAGCTGATACCCGCGGCATTTCCCGTTCTTGTCGCGCGCGCTTGTTATTTACTTCCCTCTTCCCCTCTTGCTCTTCCCTTCGGAAATTTTTCACTTACTGTGACTGATGCGTTCGAATTTCGCTGTCTCGCATAATAGCCGTTCGAGATCCCTCGCCGAAGGATAAAAAAAAAAAACTTGGGAAAAATAGAAACAAATATTGTAACCTTTTTAAGTATCGAAAGAAACATGTGCCTAAAAAAATCAGCTTTGAATTTGTCGAGTGACTCGTTATTAATTAAGATCGCAAGTTAATGTGAAGCATAAAGGTGTTCTTTATGCATGCGTCACGAGTTCGACTCGATGTAACCTTTAAACATCAGAGAAAAACGCCGAGGGCGTAAATCAGTTTTACAGTTCGCATTACTACTATGATACACAATTTGCGACACCCATATTCAGAGACGACATTTTTACCACGCGTCTTAAATCCCGCGGATATACACATCACACATTTCATTTTGTAATTCTTTTTGCTGCTGAGCGATTTGCCGTGTGACGCGACTGTCGCAAATCATTTTGCGAAAAAAGTCGTCTCTTCGCTAATTATTTCATGCTTGAATATTTCTCGAATTAAAGATATTTCTGAAAAAAGTTTTAAAGGTCGAAAGTTTCTTTTTATTTCACATTATAAATATATTATTCCTTCTTTTTCTCTTTCTCTCTTTTTCTCAAAGTAAAATATCTGTCAAGTGTTTTTTTAGTAGTGTACATTCGCGACATATATTGATCACTAGATGTGTATATTCAGTACGATAGACGATGTTAAGTACTATTTAGGTACATCGGTACGCACTCGACGACTCTTCATCGACATGGACGAAAAAGTACTATCGAAAAAATGTCGCTATCCTTGTCTCCCTTTCGCAGTTCATATCTAAACATTTTCCGAGAAATTCAAACAAAGTATACGTTAAATATACGAACTCTCCGTAATATAATAATATAAAAACTTTGAAATTTTATTTTTTGTTATTTGTTGCAATTTATTTTTATCCTTCGCTTGAGGCACTGCAGTGACGCGTGTAACTCTATATTACAGCGCATGCAGCGTAACTTGTACGGCAAAACTGCTGGTCATTTTGCTTTTTGTTTTTGCTATAGAGAGCAACGCGCCAGGAATACACGTATATGTCGAGAACGACAATAATAATTCCGGCGGTAAAAGTGACGCGCGATCCGCATGTCCGCGGGTTCGTAAACGGCTTCGGCGAGAGCTGTTTACGGTGGCGATACGAGAAAATTAACGCGGCCGCGCCGTCCGGCGTTATCCGAACGATACGTCACGCCATTCCGAATCCCAAGATATGTCATCGGCGCCGCACGCTCCCGCTAAATTATTCCAAATGATATAGGATCACGTTGTCAAAAGCTCCCCTTCGAGCCAGTATATTCTGCGACGCGGTCGGGCCGTTATTCGGCTAATTGAAGCGCGTGTCATCTCCGGAGAACGCGCGCAATGACGTTCGCGTTTTATCGCGCGTAACGTTCCGGACTTTTTGCGCCGCCGTGTCTCGCAACACCTCGCAAATAGAATTACGACGATGAAATAAGACGCCGCAACGACGATAAAATATTTTTAACTCCCGTGTCGTCGGAATTGTCGTCGGAGTTTTCTCCGCGAAACACGATTATCGATTATCTCGAAGAGAGATTTCAGCAGATTGGCTTGTAAAGCCAATATGTATCGCGTGTGCGCTTTTTTCTATTGTAGATACGATGGACAATTTGAGTTTGACAAATTAATTGTATTTTCGCGTTTTTTTTTTTTTTTTCAGCGCGATGTAAATTCAAGAGACTTGGTCAACAAACCAGGTCGCTAGAAGCGGCGGCCGGTATTTTTTTAATTGATAAAAACTTGCGGCGAGGGTTTTTTTTACTCCTTAATTAAAGCGATAGCCAACATCAGTAAAAACGCAGT
>QVNW01002962.1:0-10810 GCA_014825475.1 Pseudomyrmex flavicornis
GAGAGAGAGAGAGAGAAAAAAAAGAGAAAGAGAGAAGAAGCTCTGATCTCTCTTCCGCGCATCATCGAGAATGCCGGCCATCTGGCATCATGCCGTGATTGCTTACGACTACCCCACGACTGTGCCAGCCGGACTGTGTACCCGGTGGCGCCTGCCGTTTCGGAGATCATCTATTCTATAGGGGTCTTCGTGTGCCCTTCTCTTCGTTCTTCACCGTCATTTTCCCCACAATCCCAACAGCATTATTGTTGCGTTACATCATGAACCGTCGACGTCACAAAACGCACGCAGTCAAGAGTCTACTATGTTTTAGACACTATAAGTTTTGACTTGCCCGTATAATTTTATGTTTCCTGGTTCACAAAACTTGCGACTGTCGAGTAACAACGATCGCGATGATTAATCCCGGAAACACGATCGATAAGCCGTGCGAATCGATTTTTCACGATCGCGCGTAAATATCGCAATTGCATTGAACTACAAATTTGCATGAATTATAACTGCTTATTAATCTCTCCGCGTATATTAATCACATTATATCTGACTTCTGTGGGGGAAGCTAAGACGGGAAAAAGAAAAAAAAAACTATTATCTTGTAAATATTTTCTCAGTTTTGCAGCAAATTCACCGAGAAATTCTCAAGCGCGAGAGATTATGTGAGAGAGAAAGAGAGAGATAGAGAGACAAAGAGATAAGTTCAGCTCAATCAATAATACCGTAACACTATACTTTAATAGCTGTGGTTAGAAAGAAAGTTGAGACACTTTTTCACGGTGAGAGAAAAAGCCTCGGCTTTTCCGCCGCCGCGAGCGAAAAATAAGAAAAATAAAATGACGGAGAAAACGATTAATTAATCGACCGCGAGATTTCGAGAAGCGTTTTTTCTTCTTTTCCGAAACTCCGACTGTCGCGTCGAAGTAAATAACCGGAAGAGAGCGGTATCTTTGTCCTCCCTTCCCTCTCTTCCCACATCCCTCTCCCGATTCTTTCTCTCTGTGTGCCGTTCGCGTGAATGAAACGTTCGGGATGACGACGGCGATGCAATGCGACGGCGACGCTACGCCACGCCACGCAACTCGCACTCGGGCGTCCCGCACGTGCTGCATACGTAATGCGCATCGACGCGCCGCCGAACAAAAGCGGGAGGGGAACGCAAGTGCATATCGCCGAATCACGGCGAGTGCGGAACGACCTAGTGTTAGGGGAGGTCTCTCTTTTCTCTCTCTCTTTTTCTCTCTTGTCTATGCGCCACGGAAGAGTATCTGAATCATCGGATAAAAAGTTGCAAAGCCATTAATCCTACTTATGTGCGCTTCTTAATCCCGCGTAACCGACATATATTAGACGATATATTTCTCGCATGAAGAGAGAGAAAGAGAGAGAGAGAGAGAGAGAGAGAATCGAATATTTTTCTTTTATGTAAAAATTCAGAAATTTAAAAGAGACAAACAACTGTCGCGCGACGTGTTGTTTTTGAAAAGTCAAAACTCGATGACAGAGAAATACGCGCGTTACGAAGTTATATATTGACCCGACTTTGTTGGAGATCTCTGTATACCTTGTTGTTTATTGCTCTATTGTATATCTCTGCAACATCTTCATACGTACACAAAATGGTTGTCTGTTGTACCATTAATTTGTGTAGTACGGTTTCTCGGATAATGTTATTTTAAGCGTTACGCTTTATTATCGCTACGAAACTCGGGTAACAACGTATATCCCCCAACTCCGGTTACGGGGATAAAATGATAATAAAGATATTCTCTCTCTTTCTCTCTGCGCAACGTTGTCCACTAACGCGTGGACAAGCATCGCCCGAAGGCGACGTTATCGAATACCGTTTCAAAAAGAGAGATATTCTCTCTCTCGGCTCTCTGCCTGGATATTTTCTATTAACGACGCAAGATATATTATTTATTTATTGCGACAAATGTCATCTCTCAAATTGTGATTTATAATTCCGTCGATTTGTTTAATTGGACTGAACTTGCCGAGAAACAAATGGCCAAGTAATATCACATGTATATATTCTCGTGAAACATATTATAGATACAAATTGTCTCCTCTCTCCCGTGATGATCCCCGTAGGAAACCAGACACGTGTCTAATGCTCCAAAATCGATTTTGTATATCGGAGCTGCTTAGACGTCTGGCACGCGTGCTAAGTTTATGCGTCATACACTTCGCTCGGTGCATACACGATACATAAAAGCGTAATAACGTCAACAGGCGTTTTTCGAGCGTGATGTTGTTATAACTATCAAGAAATTTTCAACGATAACGGCGTCGAGAAAGAAAAAAAGATAAATAAATAGATAACGTAGATACATAAGATGAGAGAGAGAGAAAAAAGAAGAAAAAAGATACACTCCACGCAGAAGATCCCCGTGGACAGACGGCGTGCGAATTGAAGTGGCGAGTGGCGGATCTCTCGCGGGCACCGAAAAGAAGAAAAAAAATTTACTCACCGGCAATGGCGACGAACAGGAAGAATATCCACGTATCCATAAGTCTGCCGGTCGAGAAGAAGCCGCCAGTCCTGGCTGGTGAGACTCGCCTGTCCATCACGCTCCGAAACGCATAGCTGATCCTGACACTTCGGGGATGAGACGAAAACAGAGAGAAAAGGGATGTACACTCCTGGCGTGTTCCTACTTCCTTCTCTTTTTTTTTTTTTGATGATCGCGACGAAGAAGATTGCGACGAGAAAAGGTTGCACACCCGACGGATTTCGCACCGAAACGCGCGAATCACTGAGGAATCCTTCGAAAGAGGCGCGCGCGCGCGCGCGTCGTGAGTCGTCTCTCTCTTTTGGGCAACTTTACACTGTGAATCCGACCGGATCGTCCTTGTCCCCTCAAGCTCTTGTACGTGTTATTTCTTTCACATCGTACTCGCGACGTTCTCTCTTGTTTACGAGTCCGAACGTACCGAAACGCACCGAACACGAACACCGACGACGACGACAACGAGGACGACGATGGGGCTAAGCGGTCGCGCGCACTGCCTCCTCGCGCGCTCCCGCGATGTGCGCGCCTACGCGTGCGTAGATTATGCACTATATTACGCACTCCCGTCTATCCGCCGCATGTGCATATATATATATATATATATATGTATACGTGTATATACGTGTGTATTACGTTACGTCCGACACGTCCGACGGTGTGTCTATGTTTGTAGGCGCGTGCAGAGTGAGATGAAACGATGTTGCACTACCGGCGCCAGCGATCCTGCCTTCTTCGCGCGGAGAAAACGATATACAGAGGAAATAAGGTAGCCGCGCGCTGCGACGACGACGGATAGAGAAGAGAGAGAGAGAGAGAGAGAGAGAGAGAGAGAGAGAAACGGACGCGTACCTCGCGCGACGTATCGGAGAGCACGTTTGGCGTGTGCCCGCGCGCGCGAGACAACGAAGAGAAAGAAAATGCCGATGATGACCAAAAGAGGGAAGTATCCTCTCTTTCTCGTGGACGTGGAGCGCGAGCGGCGTGCGTTGTACTACAGACGAACGTCGTGCTCTCACCGCCGCGTTGCCCGGAGTATTGACCGACCGACTCTCCGGCGAACACACGGTGCGGCGCGGTGCGGCGCGGCGCGACGCGGGCGAGAAGGAAGGGACGACTGACACGAGCGCGGGGGAAAGGAGATGGGAGAATCAGGCATGCTCCGTCGTGCCCGAGAAACTACCTTATAGCTTGTGGTCTTACCGGCTGCGCGCGCAGCTCTCCGAATCTCACTCGTGTCTCGGTTTCGTGCACAGCCGGCCGGCGCGCGCGACGCACGACGTTGAAAATCGGTGTGTGTTGCGTTCGCATATAGGTGCAATATAGTGTCGCGGCGGGGCCGATCCGTGCGCAAATTAAACTCGGAGCGAATGGATACCGCAATAGTTTCGCTGAGACAGATGTATCGACAACTTTTGATACATCGACACTTTATATATCGAGATTTTATGCATATTATCGTGGAAAATACTGCGGATCGAGACGCAACAAAATTATAAATTTTGTTAGATTTGTTTTTGTTAGATACACGTATTGTCAAAGAATATACTGATCGAAAAATCAGAATGTTTTGTGGAATATTTAAAATTCTCAAATATTGTAGAAAATATATTGAAGTTGACATACAAACACTATCATAAAGAATGTTTACTCGTTTAAACGGAATAAGATAACAGATGAATGAAAGAACTTACGCGATAACAGAGAAAAAAAGTTACGTACGATTTAAAGAGTTTGTATCTCTCTTACAAGATTATTCCGTGTATAAAATTAAAAATACAATGTTATACAAGGAACATATTCCACATCCCGCTCAGACGGAGTTTCCGATTATTAATGCAAACGCGTAAAACTTGCTCGTTACGCGAGACGGTAAAAATATAGCGCGTCTAAAAGGACGGGGGTTCTCGGATATAAGCGTACGATTAATGTTGGATAAAGTCAAGACGAGCGTGTTTTAAATCCGGCGTATTCTCTCGGATGCACGGGAGAATGAAAACTTTTATCGCGCTTGATATCGCGATAAGGCGTCATGTACCGCGTGCCGCCGACCTTTGGCCATTGTCGGGAGGAAATTTTATATAGACGGTGACGGCGCGAGACACAACAACATACACACAGCAAAAAAAAAGTCGTTGAAATAAAAAAGACTTAACGGTTTAAGACATCTCGCCGCACACTTTCCCGGGTGAGTCACTTTGCGTACGTGCGTGCGTGTGTGTGTGTGTGTGTTCTTTTTTTTTCTCACGCAAATGCACACAATTGATGCGCTCGATTGATGCGCGGAAACGGGGAAAATAATAGTCGGAAACGTACAATACGTCAAGCGGGACATATATTTTTCCGATACACCATCTTGATATATCGTCGACAGAGTACGTAAGCTGAAAGAAATTGAGAGAAAAGAGAAAGAGAGATACAATTGATGCGCTATACGTCACTCTGCTAAAGTTTGCTGCGTTTCGCGCTATCTTCTGTTAAATCGCGTTTGTCGTAAAGTTAGTTACATTCAAACACCGTGCACGCGCGAATTATTATAGTCGATGAAATAAAATGAGAATGAGCTCGTCTCTTTTCACTCTCGACAAGCAGCAGATGGCTTTCGATCAATATTTTGAAAATACATATATTTCTTCTAAAAGCGTTTTCTCCCGTGACACGAATTTGCTTTCAGATCTGAAGTGTTGTAATTCATAGGTGACGTTCGGTGCGATCATACGCGTATGAAAAAGAAAACTTTTTAAGTAAAAAAAAAAAACGAAGATGTACATACATATTTTTTTACACAGCGAGTCAAGTTTCTCCGATTTGTTCTACTTGTCTGCGACGTTTCTGTATATGTAAACATTCTCTCTCGTTCGAATGCAGATAATAAAATTTGATATATTTATTTTCGACGAAACACACACACACAATTCTCGATAAGCATATGTGTTCTCGCCAGATTTATCGAGGCAACAAAAACACCGCGCCGAATAAATAAATCGGTCTTGCGCATATCGAGCGGAAAATTCGTCAGTTTGTTTCGCTTGCATTTTGTTTGTTTTGTTTTGTTTTTATTTCGATTTCTATATACGCCATTACCGATCATATATACCGTCAACACTCAATAAAATGCTCGCCTGCAATTTTCCCCGGATAATATCTTGTGTCGGGGCGGAGGAGATATTTCCTCAAATTCGTCTCGTGGACAGACGTGCTTTATTGCACTCAAGAACACGTGTAGAATCTATATTGACGCTCGATATTCCAGCTTGATTTTGCAGCAGTGGTTCTCGAATCTGCTGTGCTCACTTGTGCATGTGTGTAATTCAATAAAATAATATTAAAATTAAACATATTAAAACGCAATTATGCATAAAGCTTCTTCTCGCAAACTTTTAATACAAGAGTTATTTAACGCGGTAGCTTTCTTTGAATATTTTTTATCTGTGCGCTATTTTTATATAAAGAAAACGCTTGTATCCTCTTCAAACTGAAACTCCAATCTGAACTGCTCGAAACTCTTTAAAAAAATGTCATCCTCGGTAGTTAAAAAAATTAAGCTCGTAATCATCTTCGAGTAGCTCTTTTTATAAACTGATGTATGTAAGGATGACTCGTTGTCTCTTTGAGAGCGGGATCTCCGATTCCGAGAGCTGTGTAGTCGCGATGTGTTGCGCAGGGTGCCGACTTGCACACACGCCGACGGTGACGTTCGCAGTTACACTCGCACGTGCTCTCAAAAACGACACGTACTTAGTCGTGTGCACAGCGCTCCCCGTACTTAGCGGGGTGCTTTTGTCTAATGGCGCGGCAGCGTTTATTGGTCAATTGCATAGGTACGCACGTACACACGTACCGCCGCACCGCTTGCTGCTCGTATCGCGGTCGAGTGATCTCCAGTGTTTATCGAACACTGACGGATACTCTAAGTGCGCGCGCGCGTCAAACGCGCTCGAATTTTCACGGGAGTTACTCGAGCGTGTTGTTTTGTAACTGCGATAACAAATTAATCGAACACGTGTTACACATTGGTGAGAGGAGAAAGATTCTAAATATTCAGAAACGCAAATTACAGCATTTTTGAGGGAGATAATTCGAATGTTAAGGAAGCCGAGAGGAAAAAATATACAATTAAGGAAGATGAAACACAAGTGCAAACGTGCGAGAGAATTTTTTTTGTAAACACGAATTATTTTTATTATCAATGTCCTTCGCGATACGTACACACAAACTGGCACAGTTAGTTTGACACGACACTCACATGATCACGCGCGCCTCACCACATATACGCTCAAAGATCATCATCAGAATCCATGATTCGTCGAAAGATATTTGCGTGCATTTACACATTTGTCGTCTTAACGCGGAGCGTATTATGTACGCATACGTGCAGCCTACATATATTATACATTATACACGATTACGCACGCATATACAACATATAATACAAATGTATTTTGCCGGCAAATATGTAATATAATGTGTGTACATATAATGTATATATATGTGTACACACACACATATATATATACATAAACATTATATCCTCGGTTCACGCAATTACCTCGTACAGCACAGAGATTCAATAAACATCCAAAGGATATTCTTTATAAGATACAGTGTGCTGTGTGGAAAGATTTTGAAATAAAAAAAAAAAAAAAAAACAGATTTTTCGTTTTCTTTGTTATGTACATAAATACACATACGTGAGTGTGTGCGTGCGTGTAGTTTCCTTGCATCTTTCGCGGTTACAATATATATATATTCCCGATCTCGATGTTTCTCTCTCTTTCTCATTCTCACTCACTCTCTCACCGATCGCTCGCGTGCACAGCTCATTGTTCTCGCGTACGTGTCATTCAGTGACAGAGTTTTGTTGGTTTTTCCCTCGCAAAGAGATTTTACGCGATAGAGTAGTACGTTCGCAGCACGTGGCGTGACGTACTGGTAGCAGGTAAACAGTGGGCGAAATGGCAATAAGGAGCTCTTTTAAAAAAAACTATGTTTCTCTCGATATATTATTATTGAAATATACATACATACATATATATATATATATATATATGTATATATGGAGAGTCAGGCGCGTTGTTTTTCTCTCACGACCCTTGACCTTTTCGATGGATTCTCACAACCTTCTGCATTCATATATAAATCTCTCTTTGCATTCGCAGTATAATCTTTTTCCTATTTTCAATATATCACACACTGGTTCAATATAATATATTGACTACATGTACACACGTCGTTATAAGATAATGCTCTTAATTCTTTAACATCTACACAGGCTTCGCGATCGTATCATCGATTTCTTTTTTTTTTTTGTTTTGTTTTTGTTTTTTTTTCTTTCACTCTGAATGATGATCGTATTATTGATTTTTGTTCGTCGAAATCGACTTTTCGCACACCCCACTACTGATGGTCGACCGTATATTTACAACAATTCACATATCGTTTGTGTTCTCATCGATGTGTGATGCATACACACACACACACGTTACCCCTATTTGTATATCCGCGTACACGTTTCAAATATGTTCAAATTGCGTTCCTATTGTTACCGCACGTAACCCGCGCTTTCCATTTTTAGTCTCGCTTGTGCGTGTTAAAGTGGGAGTTTCTCTCATCCGCCCACGCTCAAAACATACACACAAATTCTCTCTGTATACATTCTCGGTCTTTTTAATATACGGTTACTCTCTCTCTCACGGACGGCGATATATAAAATGACGTTATCTTTATTATACGGATCATATTACGATGAATATCCAAGGAACACTCTAAACCCTGAGTATTTGAAATTTTTTTTTTTTTTTTTCAGGAAGTTGCACTCCTTTACGACGCAATTTCGCCGCGTTTCTTTCGAAACTTTACTAGATATAAACTTTATCTGATACTAAGCGCTTTTATTTATTTATTTTTTGTGTCATTTTCACTGTGTGTGTATAAGAAAAACGACCAAAACATCGTCATGTTATAAAACCAAATTGTTTCGTCCCGCTTTAAATGTCGCAAAGCACAATATTTCGCGCACACATACAAATGTAATGAGAGAGTATAAAACTGTGAGCAAAAATTCTTTAACTCGAAAATAATGTAGTGCAGAAGAGATGCACGTATTTACAAAAAAACAATATTCTATTTTTGTCCAAGATATATACATATTACCTATTTGTGAAGATCAAGTTTGTAGCTGAAAGAAGAATTTAATCTACAACCAGACGCGTACAGTCGTCGGATAATCGATCTAATCTCGAGAACTGATGCGTTTTCTTGTGTTTTTTGTTACGAATACAGAAGATTATGATAATGACGCTGCGGTAAAATATATCATCCGATATTGAGAGCGCGTGTGGCATCATTTTATGGCACTCCCTCGCATATTACGACCGCATTGTAAGGAGTTTCGAAACATTTGTGACACACACATAGTACTACAAAAAATTAAGTAACGCACTAAGTTGTACATTCGTAAGATGACACATGAAACTCTTTGCTAATCGGGTGGGAAAATATCGGTGCGCGATTATAAGCATAAATATTACACACACGTGTACCGTGCGCGTGTGTAAGACGCAAAACCTGTGCACAAAATTGTAAAATCGGGATTTCTCGCAAATCAATTGATAATAATATCAATAATAATAACAATAATAATAATCTATATATTGAGTATCGACATTCATTTATTTGCGGATTTGTTAGATTATGAATGTTCAGAGAGAGACATTTTTATTTTCGCCTCGTCTAGCGACATTCAGCCATCGTTTTGTATCGTTAAACATTGATACGAGTGAAATATTAAGCACTCCGCAGAGTTTTTTTTTGCGCAAGACGATTAATGATTTATTCGTGTGCGCTATATAAAAAAAAAAAAAAAAAAAAAAAAAAAAAAAAAAAAATCGACAGCAACGGAGTGGTGTTTTTCTTGTTTCAGCGTTGACCGCGCGACATTAACAGAACGTAATTTTATTGTTCTCCTCTTGTTATAGAAGCTCTAGGTTAAAGTTAAAAAAAATATTACTTTTTAAGAATGGCCAGACAAACTGTACGAGCGAAATAATAAAATTTCGCGTTCCTTGAAATAGCTGAATAAAAACAATAAAAACATTCTTGCGTTATTGTCGATGAAGTTCAACTGTAGTTCGGATTTTGTTTATTATATTAAAAATTTAAGAATGGCCGGCCTGTTCGGTATATTTTTCCTTTTTTTTTTTGGACAAAAAAATAATTTAGAACCAATTTTATCTTCAACAAGTCCTGTTTATAGCAACTTTGCGAGTATTATATTTGATGAAAATGGCGATGTTATTTTTACTCGCGTCTAAAACAGCGTTTTACACGCACGCTGCAATGATTAGTGATGCCAACTGAATGGCGTTCATAAATTGTTGCCACATAAAACTGGCCAGCTTATGCAGTGTTTACGCAGTGTTGCTACTGGTGCGTAATGTGGACAATATATTATAATCTCAGTCTCAGAACTCTTTATTTTAAACACACAGCAAATGACAGCAAGCATGTAACTTATTCAGATGTTATACTTGGAATTGGCACCGATCCGATATCATTAGAAGTAAAAATATTTTAACTTTCGATTTCACGGCGTCGGCAAATGCCAGATATAACTAGCGCAAGTTTGTATCAAGTGTTAACGCTTGCATTTTTACCGGCGCTAATCGGCTGCCGTCACTAATCATTGCGTGTGCAAACGCGACGATTTAATCTTTGTTAACTGTGTTGCGTTCGATGTTTGCTTAATGTTAATTTTGTACTTGTGTTACATTTTTTTTGTTTCTTTTTTTTTTGCATGTCACTTTTCCGACACACTGTTGCAATTTATTTTGAATATCTAAAGAGAATTGTTATTCCCGTTTGTAATTATTAATAAGCAAATAAAGAAATCGATGTTTATAAACAACAAACGTACATTCACGTAGTGCTCTTTCAAATATATAAGAAGATATAAACTATAATATGTGCGTATGTTTGAGAAAACTTAAAGCTTTGATAGAACTTATTATAAATATACTTAAAAATATGATAAATTATTTTTCTTATTGTCTAAATTATACTAAATACAATAATAACAAATTATAAAATTTAAAAAACGCTTATTTTCTTTTAATTTAAAGTATCCAGTACTCAAATAATCAAAACGCACGTCAGTCTTTTATATTTTCAAATACAAATCAATTTCTTCTTACAATAAAAAGAAAAGAGAATATGATGTAAGTAATACATGTACCTAGGTGTGCTATATATATATATATATATATATATATATATATATATATATATATATAATATATATATAA
>QVNW01002964.1:0-28892 GCA_014825475.1 Pseudomyrmex flavicornis
ATATATATATATATATTTTATACATAGTATATATTGGGAAAATATTGTCATCATATCATACCATTTCCAATTCTCCGCGCAACGCTTAATTTTTTTTCGGCCACTTCTCGTTGATCGGTAATTCTATAATTGCGAGGGAAACGACTGACAAGTATCGATTTATGATTAAACAGCGTGTGATGACATTCGAAAGACCTTGTCTCGAGAAAATCGTGACGCGCGCGCAACGAAGAATCGAGACAAATTATCGATAATAATCAGTACACGTGTCAGACTCATATTTGAAATAACGCTCGTTCTGCATAGAAACAACATCCCACGGAACGCGCTTATACGAACATGCAATACACGTTGCATTACGACTCGCTACGGGGTGAAATGAATGCAGAAATCAAATAAAAACGGAGAAATTATATGTTGCAAAAGCAAAAGCGACGAACTTATTATCATCAAAGTGCCTTTGTGTAAAGAGAGATTGTTAGATTGCGCGCGAGTACTATATTAACCCATTTTACTAGTCGCACAAATACACGTGTCATTTCCGAGTTGAAATTGAACAACGGACAATCGCATATAATGGTTAAAAATCATATGTTGAAGAATATTGTAACGTTTGCGAGAAAAAAAAACTTTACGATATACCGTTCAAGCCGCGGTAGATTGACATCTGCGGTGTCAAAGGCTTGGTGGTGTGATGATCAAGTGTTTGAATGTTTAACCAGTTTTAACTGGTCCGAATTTTAAAACACACACACAGAATTCGTTTGGCATCACGTGCTCGTCTATAAATCACCGTTTGCGCGCGCGTGCAACACGTCGTCGACGTGACCGTGCGCGACGACGTGTATTTGCGGTATTCGTTAAACTTTTGCGGTTAACACACGCGCCGCGTTACAGTCAGCTCATGTGACCGACAATTTGTATCGACGTACAAATTGCGATTTGCACAAGCGGCGAGGTACGTCATCGCGAGATTCCAGAAAAGGTAAACGGATGTAGTAATTATTGCCTTACGGGTGCGAGAAATAAATAATTCGTAGTCACGCGCCCATCGGTTCCAACATCCTCGTACAACAGACGTGTAGTCGTGCGCGCGAATAAATGATTTCTTTTGAACTTAATTCCGACGAAAGTCAAATTTCGCTAAAAAAGCATCGAAATGCGATCTTTTCTTGCGCTTCATTTGAGCAGTTAATTGCACTATTCTGCTTCTCACAGTGTGAAACTTACAAGAAAATTGCGAAATTTCGTATTTACCTAAGGCGCCTACGCATCCTACGATTCTCTTGTCCAAAGAAGCTTTTTGTCAAAGGGCACAAGAATCCTCGCCGTTATTAAAAAGATCGAGTAGGGATCCAGACGTGTTTGGAGAAGGTTTTCATGACTCCTCGTTGCTAGGTTGTTGGCAGGCATCCCATAAACAGGAAGAACAGAGAAAGAGACAAAGAGAAAGAGAGAAAGAGAGAGAGAGAGAGAGAGAGAGAGAAAGAAAGAGAGAAAAAGACGATCTCCCTGCGTGTGTTTCGGCCAGTCTCGGCGGCCGGTCGCACGGCGATCGGGCGTGCTCGGCCGCAGCCGCGGTCTTCGGTTCGGCGGTATGGCGCGCTCACTTCAGTTCGCTACGGTGCATCGCGCGGCGCGAACATAGAGAAAACGACGCCGTATTTCCACGCAGACAGAACACGCAAGAGAGACGCGTCTTGCGATATAATCGGTTTCGGCGTCGCTGCAGTGTGGCAGGAAACACAGGCAGCAATACGCAAACGTAAATCCATCCGTAATTTTGCAACGTGTTCTCGCGCGAAAAAAGAGGCACTTTCGTTTCTTTCTCTTTCTCTTCTTCTCACTTTTCGTCTTTCCTCTCTCTCTCTCTCTCTCTCGAACACACGCGCACATCTCCGATGACATGCGGTCGCCGGTCACGGGCCATTGTTCGCGCCGTTTGACATTCGGGGCAACGGCCAGTCGCGGCGACTCCACGCCACACCGTGCCACGAGCCCAGCCTGAACTTAGCCATAGAAGAAGAAACGGAGTCAACAGTGTATGCGTGCGCGCACGTGTGTGTGTGTGTGTGTGCGTGCACGCGCGCTCATTAGAAAATATTTTTGTGGTGAGTATTTTTTATTCTCTTATTATTTTGTGCCTCTTATCTATTTCATATTGAACAAAATAGCTATTCTATTTAAGAACCAAATTCTGTTTAATAACTCTATTTGTTTTTCAATAATGGACCTGGTCTTGTGTGAATCACTACTCGTTGTTACATTGTCGTGGAATTTCAGATCTTATCGTTCAAATCAATCATATCTGTTTAAGTGATTCAAGTACTTACGTAACCCACTTTTATTTTTCAATTTCTTACACATTTATTTATCATACACATTGTTTATTTACATCATCACTTAATATTTTTTCAACATTTCTAAAGAGAATATAATCGAGACACATCTGAGAAATATTATTGTTGAATCTATATTCACGTGCTCCAAAAAAAAAAAAAAAAAAAATTTGGAGCATAATATTGCGTATCGCGCGTATATTACATATTTTCTTTATAAATTTACAACAAGGTTGTTATAAACGGGAATCTTCTTAGCAATGCAAATGCAAGATGCGATGTTATAGTAGATACGTTTCGTTGGCTATTACTTTTCCAAGCAAAAGTAATAGCATTCATAAAGAGCCCATTGTTAGAGGAAAGTTCCATGATATGTTGTAAAACATATAATTTCTTACAGTTTACTGTAAGAAATTATTAAGAATATTGTTTTTAATACATATCAATTATTTTAAGCGATTGTTGCTTTAGAATTTAAATTTTGTTTTAAACGAATTTAAATTAATTATTTTAAACGAAATAGAGAAAGAAGATATTATAGATATAAATACTACTAGACATATGTAAAAGATAATTAATTGTTAAGAGTAGTATCTTTCAAAATATTATAGCAATGACACACCTCTGCAAAATAATAATGACAAAATACCACTTTTAGAGATGTAATACGTGCTAAACACCTGAACACGATATATCATTTATCAGAATGATGTTTATTCAAAATAACATAAGAAACCAATAATCATAAATTGAAAAATTAAAATTCGTTGCATAAAATTTATTAATGACGTATATTGAGATATATGTGATAATTACCAATTAATAATGTTATATACGTAAACATATATAAAACTTTGAAATGCTCAAGTACAAGAGGTTAAAAATATGCGTGATCTTTCTTCATGATCGATTAATTTTTCTTGTAACGTGTGTAACTAATTATATGTTATTATGTGTATATTTAGATATATATGAGAGACTTTTATGTAATCCGTTCACATTGGAATAATCGATTTCGTTTGCACAATGCGCCAAGCACATTCAGCGCAACGAACCGATCGACGTTTCTCCTTGGTCATTTTTTTTTTTTTTTCGATGCGAAACTAAAAAGACGGAAAGTTCCGTTGGTTGAGCCGGTACCGTTGCGTCGAGTAACTTCGTATAACATTATTATTTTCGATGATCTCCACGTCAAGCAGCGTGCGTTCTAAAATAACACGTGATATACACACTTCTGTGTATATTTAAAAATCAAAAAATCAGTTGCGTGACTTGAGAGACGAGAGACGAGCGAATCAAATCATTTTTCGATATTGCTTTTATTAACAACATTGATAATATATTCGCACAGACCCAGCGAGTTAGAATCGTTTTTAACCGACGTCGACGTCGGCGATAGACCGCGAATGGGATCAAGATCGCATCCTGGAGGCGGCGCGAACGTGTTGGCGCGCGGCACGCGTTTAGAAAGTTTGTATTTTATGCTAACTTACGTAATGTATTCCGTTCGGGATAGTAGCTTACGACTTTTGCCTCGCAATAGCCGCACTCGCGCCGCTTTCGATGTTGAGGTTTGCTCCGTCGAAATTTTGTGTTTAGTTTATTTTTGCGTGCGGGGGGGCGTTTATAGCCACGCGAAATGTCTACACTTGCGTTTTCGAGACTATGGCGATTGAAAATTTACAGCAGGGTCCGAAGTTCTTCCCAATATTTTTCTCAACGTAAATTAATTCATCCGATCAATGCAAATCTTGAAACTATCTTTCATCGCGCGAGAAATATTTAATGTTGCGTGAGATTTACGCACGGTTTACGCGTATATAATATATATAAGTGGGCGTGAGAGGTCGTAAATATTGACAATTAATGAAACTGACGATCGAAGATTATTTTCTCAATCTTGTCGTTAAGTTTTAAAAAAAACATCTGCCAGTAATGGTCAAGATTTTGGTTTGCTACAATAAAATTCGTTCACTTTCAATGACGGTATCGCGACCGTGAAATTATGTCAGCTTCGCGCGTAGTTGTCACATTTATGTATGATTTCCACGATTATAATTTGTCCCCGGGCTCATTTGCATCACACACATCATGCTCGTACTTGTTGACTTCTAGAAATCGATATTACGCAGGTATATTTATTTTCTGGAAGCTATCTTCTAATGAAGTTTAATGACTTCACACAACGCGCGCGTGAGATTTATACTTAAGGAAAGTGCAGGATGACTCACACGGCGAGTCTTTACATGGTGTTCACTCGCAGCCCGATGACTGATGTCATCATCGGCAATGTGCTTAATCTCTTTTCGTGCTCGAATCAATACTAAATTAATATTTATTAAATTTAATAACCACAACAAATAAACTCGTTACTTTCGAAGCGGTTGTGTGTAAAAAAAACGGAAGTAAAAGCAAATAAGCTCTCTTTCTCCCGGTTGGATCCGCTTATTGACAACAATAAACAGAAATCCGGTCGGTCGTCCATTAATTATAGCAAGGTATAAAAGCAGTACCTAGTCTCGTTCAGAATTCTTCTTTCGCTGGCCCGATTGACGTCAGGCGGAGCATCTAAAAAATTCCAATGCGCTGAGCATGACCGAAAAAGTGACTGGCAGATATGCTGTTCAATGGTAAACAAAATTAGACGGCTGCGACTTATGGAATAGTACCCAGCGGGTACGTTATTTTTGTTGCACAGAGTCAGTCTTTTAATAGAATTCATCCGCCGTTCTTATATGCACATGCAAAATTCATTTCGCAATTCTCTCTCTCTCTCTCACTTACATACATATGCATGTGTTATGGAAACAGTTAGAATAAAAATCAGCAAACAAAAAGAATCCGCAAATATGGCAGAATTAAAAATTTGATTTGTGACAATTTGTAATTATTGAGTTGCACTAAAATCAACTGTTTGAAAGATTAGAGAGAGAGAGAGAGAGAGAGAGAGAGAGAGAGAGAGAGATTTCAAAGATCTGTAATTTTCAAGAACTTAACGATGATTCATTGATTCGTGAAGCCAAAGATCAAGGATCTTCAGAGTCAAGGATTTGTTTACTACGCGAAACAAGTTGTTTGTTTAATAATTTGCTTAATGCAGCAAAAATGAACATCCTGACAAATTTTTTTACCGCATGTATCGTACAATCATGTATCTGTGATAAGCAAGAAACTTAAGAAAGTCTCTCGAGAGTCTTCTCGTAAGTGAAAGTGTGACATGCGGCAGTTCTAATAAATTATCTATCCGCAAAATGTGCACGGCAAATTACGACGCGTTTTAGTCTCTATTGCCGTCTCGACATTGCTTTTCAATATCGAGCGTATATATATACATACGCTGTATATAAAGAAGCTGATGCAAAAACGAATCTTTTCGCAGAAAATTTCGCGCACAACGCGCGATCGTCTCTTCATTTTGGCTTTAACTCCGCAATCTTTTGTACATTCATTGATTCTCGCGAGCGAGCTGTCCGTTATCACGCGGCGCGCGCAATTAATAAATCGCGGTCTCGACGTCTGACAAGCGCGGTTCATCGGCGCCCGATCACGCATCCGATTTATCTCCGATTCGCGCTGCAAGCGCGAATCGAGACGAGGGGGAGACGCAGGTCTGGAAAAGTACCGTAACATTTTCTAGCGTGATTATCTTTAAGAGTCCGCGCGATTCCTCCCCCCCCTCCCCGCTGCTCGGTCGGGTGCAGTTAGTGTTAATGCCTGATAAAAATCTGACCCGGTCAGCAGTGATTCTCATTCGCCTTAACCCAGTTCGCATAGGCCAGATGGGCCGATCTGTGCCATGATTACGAACGGCAAATCCGTGCCGGTTAACAATAACCAACGGTGAAACGCCAGCATGTCTAACTACTGTTGACCGCCAACATTGAATGGGATTCGCGATTCGCGTTTCGATGATCGCCGTTATTGTTGATGACGACGAGATCGCGGAAGTCGTTCGCACGATTTAAGAACGTACATAAGCGAGAGAAAGAAAAGACCTTTTGATCTAAAATATATACATTTGCTTTTTATTACGTTATCCGAGAGTAAGACCTTACAACATTCCATTAACATTAAAGCGCGCAGATAACGTATCTTCTTTGTTCATTTAAAAATATCGCCTGACGGCGCGTATGTCGACATTTTCGAATCGCTGTTATTTGTAACGATATTCCTCGAAAAATTTCAAAGAATCGTTTATTGCGATAACGCGTTCGCATCATTTCAATCGTAATCTTCGATAAACTGCGCTGCGGGAGAAAAATTAATGAAAGGCAGTAAACGCGAGATCGAAAGGCCGCGTGTTAAACGAGCGGAGAAGGGTCGCGCTTGAAAAACTCCGCGAGTTGCGTTGCGGCGCGAGCGTCGATACGATAAACCGCGCATAATTTTTCCATGATGCGACAGTATAAAATCATTATGCGATTTGCATTGGATTAAGGAACTTCTCCTCGCGAGACGGACGACAAAGCACGATTCGGATAATGCAATCGCCATGAAAAAGGAGGTATGTATGTGCGATGAACGAAGTGCAAAAAAAAAAAAACGTGACAAAGTTCGAAAATATAAACTAAATTCATCATGTCGTTGAAATTTGAATTGTCGAGCGAAAAAGCATGTTTCGCGTTCGTTACAAGTAGAAATGCAAGGCAAAATTTTTTTTCCATCACGTTACTTTACATAATTACATCTCGAGAAACCGATATCTTTCATAAACAATTGCGTTATTGCATATTACATTTTTTTTCATGTGTGAAGAAAAATGTAATATGCAATAACAAAGTATACAAGTACATTATGTGACATACACTACAAAGTTTTGTTTCAAAAAGTAACGATCTTATAACACGTGTCCATAAATATTATACAATGAAATGACAATTCACTTTGTCGCAAAAGAAGACCCCGGAACATCTCCGTTTATTCAAGAAATCGCACCATAACAACGACGCGAAACAGTGTTGGCAGCTTTTTTAAGAAGTAAATTTACAAGATAACGTGTTAAAAAAACTTGTTTACGTTACTGCTTGATAGAAGCAAAATATATCTTTTCGCTCGCCGAAACATTCCGAACTTCTCAACGAGACGCAATCTGAAATTCGATATGCGAAACGGAGTTTCCCCGTTTGACTCGATTTCCTACAATATGTGCATATATATATAACATATATATATATATATATATTTCACAATGCGTCTCTTTCTTTTCTCCTTCCTCGAATTATATATTGCGTTTTTTTCTTGATCATGCTTTCCGATATGTTGTGGGCATTGTTCAAAGACTTTGGACTCGGTGGGAATTATTATTACATATTGCGCGAGTTACGTGAGAAATAAAGCGGATCCTTGGAAACGCGGAATAGTGCGAAGTGTAAACGATGACGCGTATCTAAATAAATTCAGCTCAAGAGAGCAATACGGAGACACACGCGCTTTTTTGCGATAAAATTTCCCTGTTCGCTCCTCTCTTCCCGCGATTTGCTTTCTTACATGCATGTGTGTATTTTTTCTTACGATCGACGTGTAAAGAAACGCCTGGATAATGCCTGGTTGCGTCTCGTTATGTCATCGATATCCTCTCTCAATATTCCCGTGTGTTAACGAGAAGAATGCGTAATTTAAACGCGCGCGTTACCAGAGACACGACTGAAGATCCGTGATGAAGAATTCATCACATTAGAGAGTTCAACAGACGACGCGCGAATCCGCTTAGGCCTGGCTAATTTATTAGCGACCGGTGATTAATGCGAATCATCGCGTTTGGTCGGTGCTAAATCATTCAGGACACGATTCGGGATGGGATTGCTCGCACGCTAAGAACGTTATTGGAGCATTTCGCAGCGGGTCGCTGGAATTAACATTCGAATTCATTCTTCGTGTGACACACAGTAATGTAGTAACGCGATTAAGCAATTATCTCCCATGATCTCGCAAACGTGTCCGATGTACATTCCACGAATTATCCTTACGTGGTAATTCTATCTGTGATTTGTTCTGATATTTTATCTAGAAGAAGTCAACTGTAATTCGCGTGATCTCATGCGAAACGATCACCGACGGTATTTCCAGATTTCGCGCAAATACATTTTATCTGCAAAATCACAGATATATATGATAATGTAACAAAAATAAATGTTTAAAATATTCGAATCGTTTCATCGAGCTCCGTTATCGAAGGTGATGATCTCGAAAGAAAACAACTTCGATCTCTCGTTGACGTGCGCAGACTTCGATCTCGCAAAGGAGAACTCGTTTCGATCACTCGAGACTTATCGTTCGTTCGTGGGTGTCAAGAATTATCGCCGGTGCTTGATCGAGATGAAATATTTTTGTGTGTGAATTACATTTTGAAATACTCGAGAGGTGAGTAAGCATGAGTTATCGAAACCGATCTACGATGACTCTTCGACACGTACGTATATATATTTATACGCGCCGCTCTCAACCTTGATTCGTAAGATGTTTTCGCACGATACGACACGGTCGGCGATACGTGTCATTGCGATTTAACGGGAAAAGTGGCGTGGAACGATCCGCGCTCGCTCTCTTTCGCTTAAAGAGTTAATTTACACGAAGATCAATTCTCGCGCAATTAATCGCAACTCGAGTCGAGTCGATTTTACGCGCATATATGTATAAATGTCGCTTTTTTGTTAACATCTTCTTGCCATATATCTTAATCTTCGACGGGACCAAGTTGACTCGCGTTACCTTTCATTGCATAATCATTCCGCTTTGCGCGCTCGCTTCGATTTCCCGACGACGAACTTTTTTTTTTTTTTTCTTATTTATTAGTAACGGCTCGTGCCATGCATTTTTCCGTCGTGAATTTTAAGGCGCTAAATTCAACGTAAACGAGTGCGTCGGAACGATATTTCAAGATCACTGATTCGCTGACGGGGAGGGCGCGCCAAACTAAAAAAAAAATGTCGGCCTTGGTCTTGTCGGCGGTACGACACGACTAAAGGGATAAGCGCAGAAGCTGACAATGGAACGTAAAAATAAAATGTACAAAAGAGAGAAAAGGACAAGCATACGGAGAAGAAAAACCGAAGAACGAGAATATATCGTCGAAAATTGTGCGCAAGGTCAAAGTGCAGTATTTAATTTTTGTTGCGTCCGAGAAATTAATTTGCACCATCAACACATAAACATCTCGGATAATGTCTTCTTGTGCTTACCATTAAGAAAAAAAAAAAAACAAGTTATTTCAATTTATCCTTCTTTGAAAATGATAAAACTCGCAAGATTTCTCTTTCAAGCCGACCTTTAACGTTGCCCGACAGACGTATTGGCGGCGCGTTGCGACACGCGAGTGGCTGCGAGCCAACGTCCAAGGTGTTAACAAGACTATGAAATGAGCTCCCCGTCGATATCTGGAATTTGCTAATTTTGTGTGGGTTTTAAAAAGCGCACTGTGTAAGTTTCTTCGATGTTACGAAACACTCGAAGAAAGAAGCTATTCGTGCGTAACGGGAAAATTTTAATGCGCGTGGCAAAGAGAACCGCGTATGGATTTACGTCGCTTGTAACAGTACAGTATAGTTACGGTGGTACATGGGAATCTTTTTTTTTTCTTCCTCTTCCAGGAACTGCGACGGATCTCGTGAGAAAACGGACTCACGTCCGTCAGGCGCACGCAAAATTGCATTCTAACTGCAACAAGCGCCGTGAGATGATATAGTCACAGATTTCCTGTGCATGGACGCTGGCGTATAACCACCGTTGCCTTTTTTTTTTTTTTTTTTTTTTCGGTTCGAAATTTTAACAGAGTGACTCGATGAATTCAAAAAAGTCATTGCATAATTCTTTATCAGATGCGCTCGAGCACTACAGACAAACTTAAGCGAGAATGTAAGCAAATAGAACCGCAAGTCAAGTGAGTTTCCCGTGAAACACTTTGCTTGTGAGACACAGTGAGAACTTTGATATCAGACGTAGAGGCGAGCATGATGTTCCGCGGGATATTCGCTTTGAGAGCAGCGAATATTCAGCAGCGAGAGAGAGAGAACGAGAAAGAGAGAAGCCGCAGCCAATGACTATACATGTCATAACTATATCGATGTTAAAAATCCGCGTGGAAAGAACGACGATGTTCGTTCTTGCACGCAGTTCTCTCTCTCTCGTTACGCAAGAATAATCAAGAATTATCCGCGATATATTTTCTCAGAATATCATCAATTATTAGAGAAAACAACTTAAATAATTCCAGACTTTTAAAACTGTTAAAATATTTGAACTCGATATTTAAACCAGCTCTTTCTCCATCTTTCTTCTTCCTCCTAGCTTTCTTTGTTTGCTAGATTCAACGCACAATAAATGTTTCAAGAACCGGCACACTTTCTCGACGATAAATACCGTTAACGTTGATTAGAAACGAAAAAGTCCGTAAAATTATTCCAAAACTCTAAACTTATAAATTTTCAGGACATTTTGCGTTGCTTTGCAAGAAAAATAATCAGTTCGTCAAAGATATTATTATTGCAAAGTGTAATTAATAAAAATTTGCAAGAGACAACGAATTTCTGAGTGTAATCTACAAGTCGCTTTTTTTTTTTTTTTTTAATATTGAAACATGGATGCTAACAACATGCAAACATGCATGTGCGAACAGTGATGTGTATCGCGGTCTTCACATACGCAGTAAATGTAAAGTCTTTATGTTGCTATTAATCACATATAATTATCTTAATGGGATAATCAGCAAGTAGACGCAATAGTATGTGGCACGAGTTTTTTCTTTTTTTTTTTTGCGAACAGCACCGTGTTACTCACGCGCGACGTATACAGATATGTCTATCGGTGAAGAACGAGGCTGAAGAAGAAGATTAACGCGAAGTAATAGCAAACGATGTCGTGTATAAACATTTGCTTCACGGCTGTCACACTAGCGAATTAATCGTCGGCTGCGAATCGTCGTTTTTTTGTTGGCAATAGTTCATCGAAAAATCATAATCGATAACAACGTAGTGTAATTGTATTGTAATTTATGTTACACTCGTTCGTATTGAAACAAAAATTCTCATTGATTCAAAAACAATTATTTATTTTTGACGGTGTGTTTCGCAACGTCGTCGCGTTGTTGTTGCGAGAAGAAATTTTTCATAATAAAAAAAAAAAAAAAAAAAAAAAAAACATCTCGAAACGAGGAAATGAAATTACTCGAAGCGTATCGGCCGACACTCCGGTTTCCCGCGAGGACTCGTAAATCCTCCGACCGGTTTTACGTGCGGGCGTATATGTGTAAGTACGCGTGCGCGCGTTCCCCGTGATGACAGACGGGACGACGACAGTCCAGGTTTTTTTTTGTTTTTTGTCCCTAGCGACATGAATTCGAAGTAATATATGCACGTCTCGAAGGAGGGGGGGAGGAATCCCTTCGAGAGAGATTCGCGTCGTAAATTTTTTTCCCCGCCCGACGTTAATACACGGAAGTATCGAGAGAACATGCGGGTAACGTACGACGATAATATACATGGAAGATCGGGAGGGAAAAAAGAGGCGATTGTTGTTCGTGACCGAGGCGGTGAATTAATCAATTTTAATTACGAACGTCGTCGCATTAGAAGCTCTTGAGCGGAAAGCGACGTAAAAGATGCGCAAATGTCAGCTTCTTCACGTGCACAAAAGATGTACCAGCGTGTTGGTTTGTTAATGGAACTGAAGTCGAAAGAAAAAAAACAACATGCAATTGGATGCGCAACAGACTTGATATTAATACTTGATAATCCTTGTCACGTCTGCGACTTGGGATCGAGGACACTTTTACGTTGTAAATTTACACAGAGCTTGTCTCGATCGGCGAATCCGTGTTTTTTTTTTTTTTTTACATACACTTGTCTGTGTTCTCGTATTGTTTTTACTCGTTTTTTATCCGTGTTTTTTTTTTTTTTTACATACACTTGTCTGTGTTCTCGTATTGTTTTTACTCGTCTGATAAATTTCTCAAACAACAATTGTGCAACGTGCATAATCTCGCGAGATTTGCGTTGCAGTAGAGATTCCGGGAACGCTTTATCCATGGTTGATAAGATACAACAATTAGCTCGAGCGATATTTTGTACGATACACGCGTGTACTAATATTAGCGCTAAATATAGACAGACATATTCCCCCTTTCCTCTCTTTCTCTTTCTATCCTACAGCGATTTTCAAACATTTCGTCACAATGGCGAATTCTCGCCAGTTGTTTGCTCATGATGTTCAGTGTCGACTCTTGCGAAACATCCGATACACTTGTCGTCCTTCCGTCGCGCTTGACACAATCTCCATCGCGTCAATCCTCTCTATCTATCTATCTATCTGTCTCTCTTTCTTTCCCGTGAAATTAATTTCCCGTTGTCGATCAAAGTGATTTTTTTTTTCGCGGAAAATCCTTGCGCTGGAAAGTCCGTGGTGCGCGTCCTTGTAAAACTTTCGCGCGAAAATAAACGCTACTTTAGGAAGAACTTTGTTTACCAATGAAGTTTGCGATTTACTCGACGGTGAGTAAAACGCGTTTCCGAGGCAATAAAAAAGCGGCGAGATTTGGCGGGAGCCGCTCGTTCTCGCGCGAGAACAGTTTATTTTCTTTCTATCTTCCGGCTTTTATAGAATAGTGGTTGATGCACGTGTCTGTCGACAAGCTGCGGGATAACGCCGCAAATATATATATATATATATATATATATATATATATATATATCAGTCTTTAGCGTGTGTAAGAATTTCAGGTATATGCACGATCAAGGATATTTTTCCCGAGAGTGATTTTTGCGTGTGATACTATATGCGTTTTTTTTTCTGTGAATAATAATATAATATACAAGAAAAGAAACTTCGTGATCTACAGCTATACACATCGTCAGATTGTGTTTTTTATCCGGAAACGCGCCACGCGCGATATCACGTGCACAATTTTCTTGAGTAGTTCTCCGCATTGCTGAACTTTTCTCTGAAATTTACCTTGAACGACGCGCAACGACGAAAACCGCGCACATACGACACCGATGAAGTCACTTAGACGATAATAAAGAATTAATCGATCCTTGCTAATCGATCGCCGCTTCAAAGTAATCGAGTCCGCGGAAAGGAAAACACACTTTTTTTTTTGTTTTTGCGGATGAACCTGCGAACTTATCGCGCGCTATTGTGAAAAAAACAGACCTCGATAAGCGTTCTTGAGGAGAGAACGTGTGCAATTCCGAGAACGAACAGAAACGTGAATCGCGAGAACGATTTCGCATTAATAACACTTTTGATTTCTAATTCGAAATAGAAATCTAAATTTATTTAAATCTTTTACCTCAACTGCCTTGTTTCCGAAAACGCGAATAATACGCTTTTAACTGTATTTAATTGAAATAAAATTATATCACTTGAAATAAAATAAAGAATCGTGGAAAAATTTCGTCGGAATCTGTGAGAAACTTGTTTGCGTTCTAGCACACGAAATGCATGCGTGGTTTTTAAATTCATCGTTTTTTTTTATCTGGTCAAGTGTCATCAAAGATAAAATATTCTACACGGAAAGTTTATTTTGAATTTATAATCCGTTTCTTTTCGTTGCGGTCCAGCAGTTGTATGTCTCGATAAGAAATACAACTTGAGAGATACACTCTTTTACACAACACACAGCAAAAATAACACATGTCTCTCTTTTATCTTCAAGGTTTTCAAGTACGATACGTGAAGAGATGATGCGAAGAGAGTAGCTGCGATCATGTATTATCCTTGAAACCATCGAAATCATCGTCCGCTGATTTTTCATACATTCGGTAAGTAGTTAACAATAAATCTCTATCCAATATTTGTTGATGCAATTTCTCACAAACTTTCAAAATATATTAAAAATCTCTCGACAATAATTTTTCGCGTCAGTAGACAGATAGATAGACATCTATTTATAACAGACTTAATTATTCAATAGCAGCATTAAGATTGACAAAAAATATATAATAATGAACTATTCTTCGGTGACAAATACATTAAAAAACAAACATAATAAATCACACACATCTGTGTTGCTCCTCTCGACAAAGCAAGCGCCTCGTTAACGCGCATTTGAAACAATTCGATTGAATCCGAATCTTATCAAAACCGACTACAGAGGCGTATGCCAACCGATCGGTAATACGATCAATTTTTTTTTTTTCCGATACTTGTATTTCCGCGCACCCGCATCGCACGTGGCGAGCACGTTCGACGTGTCGCAGTTCGCGTCGACTTCGACTCACGTGAGCGACACGCTCCCCGGAATGACAATGACATCTGCTTCGTATTCGCTGCCGAACGAGTTTTGTTATCACGCGCATGCAATCGGCGGCAGGCGAATAATGAGCAACTTATGCGGTGTTTAGATTTTTTTTCGCGTTCTATTCCCGGCTACCGTCGGCACAATAGTGCCACCCGACATTGTTCGCACTTGTCCGCGCGGAAACGATTTCGTTCTTTATCGAGTCATGTGCGGCAAAAATAGCGCCGTTATGAGAGACGTGTGCATTACGCAGCAAATTCGCATAACCGGCACCGGGTGTCAGCCTTTTATAGCAACAGCACCAACGTGACGCCGAATCGGTCACGCATACCGCACGTCGTCGGCGACTTGTCTTCCGGTTAGATACCATAATATGGAATCAGTAAAAATATAATATGTAATACAATTTAAAATTCAAAGAGGATCGAGATGTGACAATTAAAAGTTAAGAATTAAATTATATATGAAATTTAAAATAGAAAGAGACAATGGAGAAAATTTAGAGAATAGTTGATTGTTCATTAAGTATATATATGTGTGTGTGTGTGTGTGTGTGTATATGTGTATATATATATATATATATATATATATATAATTGAAGATTAGAAAACTAGATTGTACGCAACAAAGGGAGACAGTTGCTGTCGCTGCAACTTTTGTTGTTATATCATCGGAACGGAGTGGTTATGTGAGAATAAAGACGTCTTTTCTCTCCCAAGCTCTTTCGTAATATCCTACAACGCACTTGCGAGATCTAATGGAAGATTTTTACCGCGAGATACATCGCGATACACGATTTCGCTCGATGACACTCGATCGCCGGTTATAAAAAATACATGTGCGACACCGATTAGACCAGACTTCGCTGCGAAGGAAAAATATGAGGAGGATCTGAAATAGACGAGGGAATAAAAGAGCAAGTCGAGAGATCGGGAACTGCTTGGGTTTAGTGCGCGCATTTATTTGCACAATGACAACCAGCGTCGTACGCGAAATGTTTTTTTGTCCGATTCAGCTGTCGCGTTATCGTCTTTCGTGTATACAAGAATTCGGGGAGGGTCTCTGTTTATTTCCACTGACACGTTTGCCTTGTCGCAAGCTCAAGTTCGTGACACGCATGATAACACACACACACACACACACACACGACATCAAATGACGACAATTAATCGTTCGACGTTCGCTCGGGATTTACGTCGCACGATATCGAGGTGTCTTAAGCGACACTTTCTGCAGCGAGAAGCGTTTCACCAAACGGAAATAAACGACTGTCCGCCTGTGCGCGGATCGCGCTGATTGATGTCTCTCCGCGAAATGTTCTCCACCAGCCGAAGTTTGAATCTCCGCCAAATCCCGCGACAATCAAGGTCGATTGCCGCACGACTGATGTGCGCGCGGACCGGTTTCCGCTGGCTCTCTTCTTCTTCCGTTTGTTCTTTATCACGAAAAGGCATCATCGTGTTCAAAATTGAAGCTATTCATATTGCGCAAAGTCTGTTATATGTAGAACGTTCCGTTTTCATTGCTTTCTCTTACGAGACGAGAATAATAGTGACATAATAAAATGTAAACTTGCAATCATATTTTCACGAAAATAGACGATATGTCCTACGTGAGTGGTGTGTCGTTGCAAAAAAAAAAAAAACAACCGGCAAATTTCACTCGCGTGTAATTTTGGGAATCGACGAAAAACCGTTCTGTCTACTGTGCAGCGACTGCAGCATTTTCAAACGTTTAAATAAGATTCTACTAGAAATTATAACGGATAAGTGCGAAAGTTTCGAATGGAAAAGCTTTGCGATAAAAAATGGATTCCAGTTATTTTATTAAACATTTGCATTCGTTTCAAGTAATCCCTATTGTTTTCTTTTGTCTTCTGTTGTGTGTAGAATAAATAAATCGTTTTTTTTTTTTTAATAAAATTACTCGATCTAGTTTTCTATCTAGTTTTCTATCAGAATTCATTAAAAAAAGCTCTTGCACTCCAATAATCGCTTGTAAATTTAAAAATAATACAATATTCGAAAAGATCCTGCTGATATCTCGCTGAACATTACTCGCGCCGGAGAGCTTAAACGAGCGCTTTAAAAATAAAAATGTGAACTTTTCATGTGAATTCAACAGATAAGTAGAAATTGCGCGCGTCATAAAGATTATTGACACAATCGCTCGGTTCAGATCGTTTAAAATAATAACAATGGCGCGAATGCGCGAGGAAAAAGACCCGGCGATAATGTATTAATCGAATAACATATTATTTGACGTCAATGACGGAGAGAGGCGCCTTGTTTTCGAAACTCATTACATATATGATCTTTGCGCTGTTTGCGTCTTCGCCACCTCGCGTGTCACGAGGAGACGAATAAAAGCAGCTTTCTCGTCTCGAATATTATATTCACATTATATATGCGTGAATACGACTCGCCGATCTCTTGAGGCTAATCTTTGTTTTTTATCATTTTTCGATGGAAAGGCGCGCAACCTGTACGTAGCGAGAAAGAAGAAGAGATTATATCTTACCGAGAAACGATATATACGCCACGCTATTTTCAGGAGGCGTTTTCATTACATTAGCCGTATAGTCTCTCTCCGTCTGTGCGTTTCTCCTTTATTATTATTCAAGCTATATTTATTCAGATCGCGGAGAGCAAATCTGCTATATATGTGAGATCATCAAAACTTTCGAAAGATCGTCTCTTCGCGCAAAATATAAGAGACGTTTTTTTCGAGTCACGTGCACGGTCGTTTCCTCTTGTTTTGAATTGTAAAGACTCCGGTGTGTGTAATGTTTCGGCCACAATCACGAATACGCGCTTGCGTGCGCGAATAATTGGGCAAACGTGCTGCTTGCGCACCATGTAAGATGTATTTTTGTAGCATCATACGTATACGGGGAAATCCGTCTAAAAATATAAATGTCGACGGGAACTCCTTAGACCGCATTGAGGTCGCGCCATTTGACTCGCAACAAACATAAATTGACCTATTTTGAGAATTCCGCATGCAGTTCTTGAGAAAATAATTCTCGAGTCGCAATTGAGAAATTCAACACGGAGCAACGTCTTGCGCAATTCTCTGAAAGAGAATTCGATTGCAAACAAGTTGAATTTAATTTTCTTTCAGCGCGAGAATTGATATTTTAACGTAAAAAAAAAAAAAAAAAAAAAAAAAAAATAAATTCAATCTTTTCGATACAAAGTTGGCAAAGACGAGTGTAATAAAAAAATGCGTTGCGTTTTGTGTATGTCTGTTGCAGGTTCGTAACTCTTATTATTTATGAATGGATGGAGCTGCGACGGACATCATTGGAGGAGGACCGGTTGCGGATCTGGGAAGTCTGGAAAGATGGTGGAAGGATCCGGCAATCGCGGCCTGGAGCCTCGTGTTCTTCGGCTGTTTCCTCCTCAATGCGACTCTTTTGCTCGCGTTTCTCGTGCGGCCGGGTCTGCGCACTATTTCCAACAGGTTAGTGAACCGTGTTTGAGGCACGGTCGAGACAGACTTTTGAAAGAACCACGTTCTATCTTTCTCTTTAGTTTAGTTTTTAACACATTTTATAATTTGTTTTAAATCTCTGTTCAACATATTGTCACAATTTTTTCTTTTCATTTTTTACTTGTTTGATAGTAGCGACATATAGCGAGCGTCGAAAATATTTTGTATGTGACGTTTCTCGCGCTATGCAACAGGAAAAGGAATAATAGATAAATAATGTTGTTGACGCATGTAGTTACAAAATTAGTGTCGCGTTATCGCACCGTGATAAGCTGCTAATCACAACGTAAGTCTTGAAAACGAGCGAAACGAAATTTTCGAAATTTATTAACGTCGGCTCGTTGACGCACGCGAACGTTGGTTCGGTTACAGCCGGAAAATATATTATGAGAGAGGACAGACACACGTTCGCAATCCATTGCAGAACTCACGATTTCGCGTCGTTGTGCCAAAGCGGAAATAAAACGCACGCCCCACAATGACGAGTGGGAATAATAACAATATATTTGCGCGTTGTCAGATTCGCGTAATATTCATTGAGACGCCATGGCAGTAAATAATATTTAAGCATATCGTTTATGTCGCGCGCGTGTTGCGCTGGTGCCAAGGTTAACGATCTCGTGTACATTGACAACGTTTGCATTTTTTTTTTTTTTTTTTTTTTTATTTGCGAGATGGTTCCAGTGTTATTAATAAAACAAAACGAAACGCAACGCGTACGAAAAATGAAGTGACGTGCGATGATGAAATACAAAATAACGCAATGTTATTGTGGCGACCGAAAATATACGCAGAATGATTACTCGTGATCATTTCATACATCCGCAACTTGGCACAAAAAATAGAAACAAATATATTTTAAGAATATTAAAAAAAATTTCTACATATTTGTTTAATCGGTTAAAAGGATACACTTAATAAAATTTTAATTAGAATTCAAGTAATTTTAAAATTTTTAATCACAGAAGCAATAACGCGCGTTTCTAGATTATTATTATTATTTTTTTTTTTTCTAGATTACAAATATATTAGTATTTTAAATGTCGCGTTATGCATCAAACTATGGTTCTGCCAAAATTGTGAAAGTTCACTCGCTGCATCTTTAGCAGGAAAATTATTTTTGTTCGAGCGCACACGTCCTATGCGTGTCCTTCTGCGGATTCACACAGATGCATATTTTTCATCGCGTGCTTGTAAACAAAATCGCGTTTGAAGTCTCGTTCCTATAGATCGCTCGTCTCGTGTTCCTCGTGGGACACTGCCAGTTTAAATATTTCAATGTATGACTTCGTCTTGTTGTTGTGGGCGACGTTAATGCGTCGACGTTATATAGTTGCATCCTTCGCGCGGTTTTCATTAGAACTTAGCTGAACTGACTCAAAGCTTATTTGTAGATAATATAAAAATAATCGCGGCGCATGTGTAAAAACAAAAAGACGATTGACATGTTAGCGGGGATAGCAGGTTGTTTAATATGCGAATAATATTCCGCGGACATATATTAGAATCTTACTTAAATCTGTAACCATTTTTTTATGTATTACATTATTATTTCATATCGTCTTATGCTAATGTTATGTATAGAATTATAAATAACTTTCTTTTGCGTTCAGAGAGATAAAGGCAATATCGGAATACTTCGTTCGCAATGTTTGGAAATTAATTAGACCGCGCGGAACGCGCAATTATCTTGCGCGCAGGCAAACACTTGCCGTTGATATTAGCAGTTGTATTAATAGAGCCGTGCCACAAGGACTGGGTTTATCATTGTTGTTATTACGTAGACTTCCACCTGCTGAGCCAGGAAATCAATTACGCGCCGAGTATCAAACTTTGGCAAAACTGTTGCACCAAGGTGTAATAATAAACTTTTGTATATTTTGGGATGAGAAATCTTTCTCGTTTATTAATAGTGTATTTCCAAACGGTTCTTTTTGCCAAGCCATCCTGCCCACCTACCCCTCCCCCCTAAAAAAAAATCGATTTTACTTATTATTCCGATGTCCGACGTTTTACAAAATCGCGCGAAACGACGTTTTAAATTTAGATGAGAGGCGCAGCGTCGAAGCAATTTTCGCGGTTGAGTGAATCCATCCGTCAATTTGTTGACAGCAACCAAAGTGAAACGAAACACTGCGCATCCTTTAAATATCGACGTTCTTGGGTAAATTTGTTACGTCAACGAAAATCGCGAAGACAATCAGCGAGAAGTAAAAGCGTTGCGAACAATTCGATATACTCACACAGACGCAACGTCCATTAGACACGTCTACTCTACTGGACGTCTATAACTCACCATGTGACGTCCAAAGAACGTCTAATGGAAATTTATATAGAATGTTGTTTTGCGGTAATTCGCGGTACTAATGGTCGCTTTTTTTTCAACAAAAAAAAATTTGTAATCACGCAACAAAGAAAAGATGATTGACATGTCGCGAGTGTATAATTTACAAAGTAATTTTCTCTGTTTTTCTTCTTTTAATTATATATTATCTTTGAGAAGTTTTTTTTTTATATATTCTAGTTTACGTCACTTCTTGCCAGAAACGAGTTACACATATTACTAACTCGTTTCTAAAAGTATCAAGTCATAGTATAATTCGAGACTGGCACGTGTAACATGAAGAAGATAAATATAGATAAGCAATAAAATAGCTCCTTATCTTCTTTTCTTCTTTATCTCATTGTTTCTTATTTAAATTTATTTTAATGAATTTAAAGGTTTACGTACGTAAGTCACTTATCATTCACATCATTTGCAATTGAAAACCAACATAATGAGCTCTGCGTGTCAATTTAAGTTGAGTTTTTTCTTTTTTGTCTCAATTTCAGATTCGTGATGAACCTAACCGTCTCGAATTTACTGACGTGCGCCGTGCTGAATCCTCTTCTGATGATGGACAGCCCAGCGATAGACGACACGATGTCCGCGTCGGCGCCAGACAATGCCGCGTCGACCGTCAGCAACATATGCGCGATATCGGAAGGTGCAACGGCGCTCGTAACTACATCGTCGGTACTTTCGGTTCTGCTTATCGCCATTGACCAATACTTCGCTGTGGTGGATCCGCTGCGTTATCGAACCCGGGTCGACAAGCTCAAATCGGCCGTGCTGATCGTATCCGTCTGGTTGGTCTCGGCGGCGTTCAGTCTAATCGCCGCATTGAACCCGAATCCGCGCAGCCTTTGGCTGTCCTGCAGAACGGCGACATTGTTTCTGGACAATTCGTCCTTTCGCGAATCGCAGATCGTGCTGAACGCGACGACATCGGACGCCTCGTTCGAATCCGCGTTCTCGCTCTTCGGTAACGAGACGAGATTAGAAGAGATGGATGCTACGGCTACGCTACTCAAGTCGACACTCGAGTCGATCAAGACCGATCGCAGCGTCGGTCTTTTCGAAAACTCAACTGTGATTTTTCGCTCCTTAACGAACAACTCGGTCATTTACGGACTGATTTACGTATTGGTGCATAGCGTGCTGGCGTATCTGCTCCCGTTCGCTGGAATCTGCTGGATCTACATCAGAATATATTCGGCCGCGCACCGAAACTCGCAGAGAACTCGCAGGACCGGTTCGCGACCGATTCTCTCGTCGGCCAGTTTCTGCGAGGATTCGTACGGCTGCGCGAGATCACAGCAACCACAACAGCCCATCCCTCCCGATGGATTTTCCGAGGAATTCCGCAGAATACCCAAGATCTCGAGTCTCTCGTCCATCGACGAGACCAGCGAGACGACGCACTCGGCCAATCAGACGTCGCGACGGCGATCCTTCTCGTCGGTTTCGGACGTTCCGCAAGCGGGACCGAACGACGAGAAGATTTCGTCGGGAGTCGTCTTCACGGTAGGCTTGCAACCGATGGAAGTCTCACCTTCGAACGAACAAGAAGACGATAACACTTTGACCGAGGCGGAGGAGCTCAAGACCGAACTTCTCGAGGACGATCATAGAGTTTCGTCTTATAATGATCTCACGAGCCAGCTGCACGATCTAAGATCGGACCAAAGACGGTCGTCTTCGCATGATCTGATGGACCATGAAGCGGCAAGGTCTTCCAGATGGATCGCCGGAGACACGAGCGATTCCGAGTCCGAGGACGAGCGACGCTACGGTTACTTCGATTCCTTGAAAGTTCCTACTAGAACCACTACTCGTAAGATCGCCGATCGAAGATCTTCCGACTATCTCTTGTCGCTTGCCGATTGCGAGACGACGGAAAAGCCGAAATTCCGCGAAGACGCGGAAAAACTAAATAATAATTCCGAGATGACGACTCGTCCTGTTGACGAAGAAGAAAATTTCGACGCAGTTGTCAAAACTGCGACGGAGCGAGAACAAATACGGAACGAAGTTCCGAATCCTAGTGGTAATTTAGAGAACAAGAGATCGAGGAGATCATCCAGCCGACGTTTGTCGAGATCCGGCATTTTCGAGAACGGCAACGGAGAATTGCAAACGATCGCGAAGAATACGGAGAATGTCGGAAACAACAATTTAGAAACCTCGTCTTGCCTGCTAACGCCGATAGTGACGATCACGCCGGCCCCGCCCGGCGGCAAACCGGGTCTGCATCGGGTGGCCAGCACTCGCAGCACGTGCAGCTACATCAATTCGCTGAAGCACAGAATTAGCAACGGCTCGTTGTTTAGATATCGCGAGGAGACTCGAGCGGCCAGAGTGAGCGCTCTGGTGATCGTGATGGGTCTCATCTGCTGGTCGCCGTACGTGCTGCTGAGTGTGATCAAGAATCTACCGCAGTGCTCGGATTACGAGTTCCCGCACGAATACGACGTGCTAGCCCTGAGCTTTCTGATCTTGGCCTCTTACGCGAGCCCGTTGCTCTTCGGCTATCGATCCAGACGGGTTAAACGGGAATTGCGCAAGTTCTTCTGCTTTCATCGCGAGCTCTCGTACAAGAACAATCGCAGTCTTATGGCGAAGAAGGTGCTGAAGCGACGGCACAGCAACACTCTGAGTCATCTGGAGATGGATCATCGTTACAACATTTTCAACTGCGTGTACGGCAGAAACAGATGGCCCAAGGAGAAGGTGCAGTTCGTTCAAGTCCCGGACACCGCGCTCGCGGTCGAGACCTGCAGGAGTAGTTTTTCAAGCGGCGCGAGCACGCAGATCTCCAGCACGTCCACGGAAGAATGTTGAATCGCGATGGACCTCGCGACACTGCGCGGAATTATCGTGATCGCGAGAGAACTAGTTCCTCCGAAGACGATCGATATCGTGAGAGAGGAAGAACGCTGTGAGAGACTGCGTGAATTGATTCTGCGTTTATGTACCGCGTGGTACAGGCTCACGGACAGACCGCGCCTTCGCGCGATCAAAAGACAATAACGAAATAAACGGACGCGGCCGGATAAAAGGGCGATTTTGCTGTATATAAATTTGTGTATATAAATTTTCACTTCGCGAAGCGAATCTGCGAATCTGCCCCCCTCGGCATACTTTCGGCGGCTTGTCACAATTCTTAGATGTTATTCGAAAATACGTCGCCTTTTATTTTTGAACTGAACACTGCTGCCTGCGCGAGAGAGACCGAGTGACGCGAATCATCCGCGCGACGTTTTGTGTTTGTCGCTCGACGACGGTACGTCTTCTTCGTTTCACCAACGAATGTTGGCGAATTCAATTGTCACCTCGAACGTTTCTTCGGATGACACACTTTTTCCCTTATTTCACACTTGCGTATGTACATAATAAAGTCTGATTCTGCGAGAGATAAAATCCCGCGGACGCGGGATTGTGCACACAGAGAGAGAGAGACGTGCGAGATCGAACGACGTGCGAGAACGACGTTCGACCGATCTCGGAGAGCCGCTTGTTTTTTGAAAACTGTATGCGCGCGCGCGCACACAGTTCTGGAAACTCCGCGCGAGTCGTAAAAAAGTAAAACGCAGAAAGATACGCGCGCGTCACATCCTTGCATCGCAATCGAAAATAAACGGCTCTTCCTCTGCTGCATCGCGCGAGCGACGATACATCTTATAGTATTAAGAGCCTTATTGTGTGCTATGCTATATACGTCGGGTGTTAAGCCGGCTCGAGAAGTATTAGAGTTCGCCGAACCCGAACAGGAGGCTTTAGTCTTTACGCTTATTTACGCATCGCGTACTTCCTCTCTCTCTCCCCCGCCCCCGCGCTCGCGCACCGACGTAATTGCCGGTCGTCGGCAGCATCATCTGGGAGATGGATCGGACGCACGCAAGTAGATTAATCGGTGCAAGCAGCGTGCACCTTCGAGCGGTTATTTATTTGCAGAATATGCCCGCATACAACGAGCGTGTGTCATTGCACGACCGTACGTATGTAGATATATATGCTGGCTCCGCCGAGAACACCGCGCTTCTGAACTATTAATTTTTGTATATTACAAATAGAAACTTGTTTATTTATATTAAATAATTTGTACATAGAAAGAGAGAGAGAGAGAACGTGCGGAGAATCTCACAACATTACTAGTTCGTATCCTGTACGTAGACTTTTACTCGTGTTCTGTGTGTGTAGATATTTGTCATTGTGTTTCCAAAACTGGTATGTACGAATATATGTGTAAAGTATATATATATATATATATGTATCTTATTACCGTTTTGTATTATCCATCAGGTGAACTCCAACAGGCTGTCTATAACATGTGATAACACCAAAACCAATCGCCACTTAAATATAATTAATTAATTTATGTGACTTTTTCTCAATAAAAAACATTTTAAATGCAATCGCCAGGTGATTGTGTTTACTAAGCCATTTTATCTCTTAAGGAATACAATAGGCTATAATTTCAAGTTTTTATAGATTGTTTTTTTGTAACGCTTTGTTTCTTTGATTCCGTATTTAAAAAAAAAAAAAAAAACAGGTCGACACAATTTACGGAGCTTTTTGCAAACATTTTCATAATAATCTTGCATAATCCAATCTATAAATACGTATGTAAAGAACGTTTTTTTTGCAAACGCGCGTTGCAATCAAACAAAGAATTCTCAATTTTTTTTCTCACGCAGCTCGGTGTAATTGTGTGAGCGCTCGTGTTAATTTCGCAAGTCGGCTCGGCGCGAGGAACTTTAACCTATTAACGTTAGTCGCGAAACAGATATATATCACACATGGTTGTGTTCTTCTTCCACCTCAAACAAAGAGAGATCCTCTTTGTTGATTCTCTCTCGCTGCGTCAATTCTCGCGGCGTGCTACCGCAATTTTCTCGTAATCAATTTCCGGACGGCATTAATGGGTTAATGACGCCGCGGACTTTGTCGCTGTGTTTGTCTCGCGAAATAACACAAACTCGGTTGTAATTTTCAACTACCGCTTCTCCTTTGCCGCGGGACAAATAATTTCTTTTCTGTGTTCTCATAATCGAGAATGTTCGGAATAAAGCGGCGGTCGCGCCGGAAACTGCGACAGACCCAATGTTGGCAATTGGCCATCGTCGTTAATAAATGTACTATTGTCGTACGTCGGCGGCGGATTCGACATCTCCACCTCCACTTTCCTCTCCACCTCCGCAGGACCGTCCATTAGGAACATCGTCAGGAAGAATATAATAGAACCTACGAACAAAGTATTACGTGATGGCATCGACCGACACACACACACACACACGTGCGTCTTCCGTAACTAATGATTTCCGCAAGAGAAGTTTTGCCGCTTTTCCCTTGAGAAAAAAAAAGCATTAAAAAAACTACTTTCATGTGTGAGAAAATACATAATAATTTTATATATAAGAGAAAAATTATATGTAACAAAATAATACACGACTCTAAAGTAATCGGAGATAGTTGTGTGTGTCGAGAGAGGTAACTTTGCGGAAGATCAACGAGGAAGATGCTTCTCCACAAATAAATGGATGACATAAGCGATAAAAAAAAAAAAAAAAAACTATTGCGCGATGGGAATTAAGTTTTTTTTTTTTTCCATTATACTTACTGATGCCGTAGAAACCAGCGTAGTAAATATACAACGATTCGCGAAAACCGATGACCAATCTGGTGGGTTCGACAAGTATCGGTAGGTTGCCGCCGATGTTATTCATTATGAACAGGAAGACGCCGACAGTGGTCGAACGCAGATTCAGAGGAACGATCTCCACGACGACGGCGAACACTATTCCAAACCACATTTCGGCTGCGAGTAAATCGAATCGTATTGTCAAAACTCGAGAAGTAAACAAAAACTTAGCGCGCAAAAACAACCTAGCGTACCGAAGAAATAAGAGATTCCCAGCGTGATCATGGCCCAGAGAGGATTGAAGTAGACGGAACCGAATGCGCCCGGTGTGGCGATCAGCTGGCTGATCGCCAGACAAGCTACGCGCGACCGAATTCCCATTTTCGCCACTATCTTGTCGCTAACTGTTCCGCCTACCACAACCCCGATGCTGCCGATGACAAACGTGACGGCGAAAAGCGACCAGCCGAGATCGGTGTCCGGAAAATACTCCCTGTAGTACAGATCGCAATTGTAAGCGAAACACAAACCGCCTGAAAGAAAGAAGAGAGGAAGAATGACAAATTTCAATTTAATTCTGTAACCGTCAAAATAAGGTCTGGAAAGAGCAAACGGAAAAAGATTGTCATACAAAGATTGGAAACAAGAATTGTTCGTAATTGAAGAAGGAAACTTCGTCGCAAAACTCTTTTTTTTTTTTTTCTACTGGCCGTCGACGGCCACCGACAGTCGCGGCAGTTAGTTATTTCGCGTTAAGTTTTCGGGTTTGTCATCCCCCAATGTGACAATAATACGATATATTGTTAACGACTATACACGACTGATGGACTGAGTTCATCCTAACCTACAAATTTTGAATAGAAGATCCAAATTTGGGGTCAAACCGTTTTAAAAATTTTATTTTCAAAATAAAGAAGTTTATTGACTTGAAGATCTGGTTTTTGCCTCGTATTGGCCACTTTCTTCCCATTATAATATTTCACGAGGAAGATTACTGAAGTAAAACCTCATTTTTTTCTTTTTGCATTTTTTTGTTTTTTTTTTTTAATTTCTTAACTCAAAGATAAAATCTTGTTCGAGTAAAAACGCGAATCACTTTTTAATCCGTTCGCGCGCGAGCAAATTCAATTCCTTCTTCGAACTTACGAGATTCGAGTGACGTAGTTTAGAGCAATTAGAAACAGACTGTAATAAGAAAAAAAGAGAATGTGTGTGCGTCGCAGCGAGGTGACTTTGCCGCGATTAGTGTAGACTCGTAGACGCTAATGTACCCTCGATATGTATCTCAATCCTTTTGCGTCAAGGTATTGCCCTTTACCGCAATGTCTGATGCTGGCGGCGACGCATAAGAGAACAATGCGCGGTTGCAGTAGCACTTTCCAAATTGATACTTGCGTCCCGTCGCCGGCCGCTTCCTCGCCGGTAGCTTTTCTTTCCGGTTCCGTGAGCGTCAAACCGGTGAGCACGGTGATGATTAAGCTGATTATGCCGGCTCCGTAATAGCAAGCTCTCCAGCCCTGTCGAGTCGCCAATTTGTTACAGTCAATTTGTGTATTTCAATTAAACAGAACGCACAGTTTTGTTAATTCATCGCGTTTCGCTTGAATTTTCCACGTGAGAGATTTCACAGAGATTCTTAAATTTTAGATTCTTAAATTTTACATTTACTTCCTCTACATATCGGCCATCGAAAATGTTCCATTAGCGCGCCGTTGTGTTTCAATTCCGATTTTAATTCGCTCGCGAAGTCCTTGATTTATATATGCTTTTTTTTTTCCCCGCGCGGAAGTGATCTCGGAATCTCACGTGTATCGAGCGGTTGTCTATGTCGGGACACACTCTGGCGTATTGAAAATAAAAAAAAAAAAAACGCGAAAGAAAGAAATCGAACACAAAAGAGACAACGACGGTTGAATCGACGTTCTGGCTCACCAGATTCCAAATGTTCAGACCGGGCACGTAGCGACCGATCGGAAAGACGATGCCGTAACCGCCGTAAATGCCCCAATTGAAAATTGACATCACAAGACCTCGCTGTTCTTCCGGAAACCAGTCGGACAGAAGACCGGTCGCCAGCGGATTGCATCCCGCCTCTCTGCAACATCCGTTTTCGGATTTTATTAAAATAGCCGCGCAATCCGTAAATCCATTGTCGTTCGCGAATGAACGGACGAGTCGGAAGCGGAAGCTTCGTCCATTATCCGAGAGACTCACCCCGCTGCGTGGATCATTCGCAGAATAACTAGCTGCCAGTATTCCGTTACCGCGCCGCTCAGGATGATTGCGACGCTGAACACCAAAGTGCACACCGTCAGCAGCCTCACTCTGAAACGATAGAGAGGATGATTTGATTCGAGACGAAATTGATTTCGAATTTCGAAAGTTCGAATTAAATTATAAATTCTTCGAATCGATTCACCTGTTGTAACGATCGGCCGCGACGCCCAGCAGGACACCGACGATCGTGAAAATCGCGATAAAGCTGGGTCCGGCCAAGATTTGATAGTCCAGACCGAGGCCGTTGTAATTCCACTCGCAGTAATAGGATCCGTTCAGTTCCAAGGATTGGCAGCTGCGACGGGACGCGGGAGATCACAAAGAGCGTGGTGTTATATGCGAAGACCGAGCAAAAGTCGCAACGCGATAACAAGCGCGACAATCAATGCGCAGAAAGTATTCGAGTTTCATAATCAATTCGTTGCGCGCGAATGGAAATTTGTTCGGAATTCTGAGACGAAGAATTTTCCCGCGCATCTCAGAAAGAGAGAGAGAGAGAGAGAGAGAGAGAGAGACTCGCACGGAATTATTTACGGTATTTAACGTGCGAATATTTTACCTCGGAATGTTAATTAACAATAGCTC
>QVNW01002965.1:0-11794 GCA_014825475.1 Pseudomyrmex flavicornis
CAAATCGATATATATCGCAAATCGATATATATCGCAAATCGATATATATCGCATATCGATATATCGATCTTCTTTTTGTTTCTAATTGCTGATTCGAGCAAAGTATTGGATCATAGATGATCCATTCGACAGAATATACCCTCAATATTACATGAACTTCAGCCACGCATTTTTTCTTATGCAATACATCCTGACTGGAAATTATCACTTTCACCTTCTTGTATCTTTGTGCCTATGCTCATCTCGAAATTTTACTGGGATTAATGTTTCATCTAATAGTACTATTTGCCATGAAAAAAAGTTTGAAGTTCGAGGTTCAAAAAATGGGCGAAATTTGCCATCACTCTTTGCATATTTACCTTTAGTACAAATATATGCGCGTAATTGCATCGAAATGTCATTTTTCGTGAAATAAAATCCTGCGGTGAAAAATTTTGCCTACTTCTGACACTCAATTTCGAAGAAAACAAAGTTTTGTCTGGGAAATGAGATTACATTTCGCTCGTAGCGGAAACACACTAGATGGCACATGACGGTGTACAAACATTTGGCAGCCTCGGTTGGCTCTTGCGAGATCAAACTCGTAATCTGATGGGGCAGTTGCAAACACTCACAATATAAACGGAGGGACGTTTCGCCAATAGACACGGGCCAATAACGCTTGAGGTAGAAGTTACGCAACCGACCAATTATACGTATGGAAAATCATGGAAAACGTGAGCGCGTACGGAATATAAAATAATCAATATTCGCCGTATTATTATTCACATTTCTCGTTTATTACGTGTGCGCGTAATCCGGTAATATTACGTTTTCGAGGATACATTTATTCATCGGAGTTAACACGGCATAATTTTTAATCACATCTTAACGTTGTTACGAATGCTAATAAACTTTGCATACTCTCCCATATAAACATACTAATAATTTCCATATTTCAATTACATATAAAGCGGGACATTTCTGTTTAAATGTCCATTCTGCGTGTATTATACAAGTTATATTGTATCCCGTATATTGCGCGGCTTTGCTTTTCGGGGGAATATAACGAAATAAAAAAGAATACGCGCTGACAAAGTGTTGAAAATCATGATTATTTAAAAGGAAGAAAAATCCCTTCCACGCGCACTAATCTTTGCGAAATCCGCCCCGGGGTTTCAAGAACGCCCATGGCTTCAATTAGGTTTAGGACCGTAAAAATACTTCACCGCGGGACGCGGACGGGGACGCGCCTCCTTTCCTTGGCGCTTCCACTTCCGTAGGAAGCAATTTCGGCTCTTTAATGAAATTTTAAAATTTGCCGCGGAGACGAGATAATACATAAATCGTTTTATTCCCGAAGCACGTGGCTTATTTCCGCGCGTCTCATAAGACACGCCGTAAAAATAAAATATATTACAGAGTTATAAGCGCGACCAATTCTCGAATTCTCGATTTTTTTTTTTTTTTTTGTTTTTAGACGTCGGACAAAAATATTTATATCATCTTTCAAGAATCGCACAATCAATATACCATGAGATATTAATTTTTTTATCTGTAAATTAAACGCGTTGAAGAACAAGAGAAGAGCGTAGCGCGAAAAATGACATGTTCTTTACTAATTAGCGGGGAGATTGGTGTCATCATCATGCGCTATTCAAGACAGTAACGTCTCGAGAGGGAACTCGCTATAAAGTCCACCATTACTCATGTAAGCGAGTTGAAATATAAATAAACTAATCGATGTCAGCGACACTAATGCAAGCTCTCTCCTTCTCGCATCGTTTGAAAGTAAATTCCCCGCGCGTTTCATTTTCTGACGAAACGATACAAATTCACGTCCCATTTAATCTCACGTATATATATGTGTGTGTCCCGTCAAACAAGATTAATAACTTATTAAGCAACGCGATGAGAGAATCGCGACAAGAGCAGCCAATCACGCGATATCGGTTACCGCTGGCGTGGCCAAAGCCAGTTATATGCATTAAGAAAGCGTTAATTCCGCGGTGGCCGTCATTGGTATCGATTATCGAGGATGCGCGACTCTTTGCGAGGCCCGGAAGGGGGAGGAGGGCAAAGTGGTATATGCGCTTTTTTTATCATATTTGCGCCGAGTATTGCCGCAGAGGAGGCGCGACCCGCGGCGTTTTCATTTCCGCAGAGGTGTCCGTTGGCCAACCGCGTAAGGATAATGCATCGATTCCGTTCGAACGCACGTGCGCGCACATATACATACGTCGCATATACATATATCGCACATGCATATACATATCGCTGCGCCATAAAACAATCTCCCGCGCTTTTTTATTGCGAAAATATTTGCGCGATAGCCGCTATCTATAAAATTATAACTCCTACACGGAGAGCGCGGTTCGCGAAAGAGCAGAAAGTGGAACGAAAATGGGTATTTTCCCGAGAAAGAGCGTCAGAGCTCTCTCTCCTCCAAGCTCAAGCTTGGGAAGAGAACGGGAAATAAGGAGAGAACGAGGGAAACGAGATAGACAGACGCGCGACGGGGAAACGATCGGCTGGGAAGACGACGGAGAGGCGGCTAAGAGAGAGAGACCCGGAGAGCTGCTTAACAAACTGCTGAACTCACACCCCGCGGGATTTTATTTCTACTTAAATGGAGTTGCCCAGATACGCACTGTGATCCTAGTCCAATCCCCGCGCTTTGAATTTATTTGTACCGTTCGTTAACTTTCCCGTCCCTACAGAACTTTGCCGACGTGGCTCGGTAATGACGTCGCCCGTCGCGTCGTCGTCTCTCCTCAAAGCGTGTACATCTTGACGACAATTTTCCAAATCGCAATTTACAGCCGCGACATGTCGGTTTGAGAGTCACTGACATGATTTCGTAATTCGACGAGAGATGAAGATCATATTTGCATAGCATAATATGGAGCAAAATATATAGTTATCTTCTCTCTCTCTCTCTCTCTGGCTTTTTCACTGTCTTTCACACATTTTCTATTTATATTCATAACGTCGGCAAGAGAAATGAAACTTTTATGGAAAATTTATATTAATTACACTAGAACGAAAATTGGCGTACGAAAAGCTTTTTTCTTCGCGAGCGAAAAAAGGATTAGTATATAAATTTTCGTAACGTTTTGGTTATTAAATTTAACAAAAAAAAAAAAAAACAAAATAAAACAAAAAGAAAATCCTTCTAACTTCGATAAGTAAATTCGTTTTACAAATTGACATGTGAAATCCACACACGACTCGCTCTCCGTATATCACATATCAAAACCCAGTTTCGATTTCCACTAGGACACATCACCGTGCGCAGCGCGGCATGCAATTGCAGCGGCAGCACATAGAGTGCAGGCGCCGATATACATATAGAGCTTCAACCGCGCGTGGAAATAGCGCGTCGGGTCGGGGGATGTGTAATGTGCGTCTCACCTTGTACGGTCCGAGGTCCTCGACGATGCAGATGAAAACGGCCTCGCGACCCACAGAGACTGTGAGATTGTTCAACGGTTTGCCGAATCTGGGTAAATCTGTAACACGTAACGTCCGCGACTTGAGTATCACGCCATCGTGCCAACACACACTCTACGTAACCTGACGATATACATACATACATATTTACTTACTTACTTACTTACTCTCTTACTTACTTACTAGTACTTATACTTATAGCCCACCTACGTGCGCGCCAAAGTTTGCAAAGTACTCGACGGAAACTCGGCGTGAATAGCGCGAGTTAACGTAAGCGGGTCAAGCGAGGACTAAAGCCCGGCGTTTTATAATTCTACAACGCGCTCGATAACAAAAAAAGAAAAATTAGTAAACAATTTCGGACGGTCAGTGAATGATATCAGAGCGATAAAAAAAAAAAAAAAAAGGATTTTTTGTACACTATTTTTTTTTGCTCTCGAACGTAATCGATCTTCAAAATATTTTCGGGTTCATTATAGCAAACGAAGTAATTACCATTTCTGGTAGAGTGACGGAATTGTTTGTACAATATGTAACAGAATTCCTTTCATTAAGCTCAGCCTTATAGACGGTCCGCGCTTGTCAAGCTTAGAAACTTCTAAAAGGCCATTAACAAGCAAGCCAATTACTACTTCAAAGAAAATTTTGCGAGAGAGACGAGATAGTATACTTACGAAACTACGCGTGATGATACGAAGTAAGTTAGCAGCAGTTTATAGTAAGGTGTATGTGCATCATCACGCTACACAGTCGAGAATTTAATATGTACTTAACTATTTCTCACCTAAGAGAATCGATGTCATCTCTCGACATTCTACACTTAATAATTCTAATTTTGCGCGAGCAACAATTCCATTATTTCTTCGGTTTGTAAGTGTCTATTATAAATTAGTTCGGCTAATGTGGTTGCCATTAGCCGAACTAATTTTCAAATCGAATTTCGAAACGTGCGATCTTTTCATTCGAGATACTTATATTTGTTTTATTAAAGACATCATTGCGAGCGAAGTGTGAGATCGTTCGAAATTTTAACTCTTTCGTTTTGCGCAAACTTGATATGAGACACTCCGAAATGCTATCAAATAATAACCACAGTTTAATCACTGTTTACACAAAACATTAAATTTGAAACTTGAATGCGCATATTATCAGAAACATGATTCCGCATAATTTCCGGGCGCGCATTTACGTTTTGGCTATCTATCGCCAAATTTAACAGCAATTTCGTAGCTGTTTGTTATCCGCAAAATATTTCAATTATTCTTGTTATTAGAATAACGATTTATTTTTGTCAGATATTCCGGTAAATTTTTAACTAATACGATATAGGAATATCTCTCTTCGAGATATAATTTTGTTGGATTTAAACGACCTTTCGTCGGAGCGAATTTCAGGCTTCTCTTGAACCGGGAAAGTGGCAACCTGTAAAGGGTCTGTTGCCAAGGTAATCACATGTTGTAATATTAGACATTGGCATCACAGTATTATCAGAGTTGAGATCTAAAAAACCTAAAAACCCGTTTCTCTAAAGTTTCAACAACATTCGAAAGCGACAAAACAACGGGTGTTGTTAAGAAAAAAAACGAAGTTAAAGGGTGAGGAAAGACTGCAGAAACAAACTATTGTATTTATACTTTTATTTCCGTAAAAGAGTTGCGGAAATAGACGGCAATTTTTTTAACTAACGCAAAGCGCCATAAGTTTCTCGTCGGACGAATGAGTAAGATTCGTCAATTATCGCGATTCGCCCGTTTCATGAGCTGTGACAAGCGATAGCGGTCGTTCACGAAGGACTAGATACATTGCTCACGTCCGTCAGTGCAATGAGTACTCCGTGAATCGTCAGTCACTGTTGCGCATTTCACACAGCCGTGCGCAATAGAACGACCTCTTAATCTTGTACCTGTCCGATATACGTAGTTCGGACAGACGAATATTATTGCCGCTAGTGTTTCGGAGCAGATAAATGTGATAATTTTTTTTCACGTAGCCAATGAATCACGTAGCTAATAATCGCGACACGAATCTTGTTTAACATATCGTGCGAAATGTCATTTTTTTTATTTTAAACTTTGTGTAATATCGATTTATCTCTTTGTAAGTTTTTTTTTTTTTTTTTAGTAAATTACGTCACGGAAAATACGGGAAAAACTGCTGTATGAAGGTTTTTATACGAGTCTCGATTTTCTGTGCGTTCTTCCTAAAGTTTTCTGTATTCAAAAGAGCTCTGTGAAAGCGACAGGTACGCCATTTACCTCCAAATAACCGAATTTCTCGTCTACACTAAGTAGAGGCGTGTAAACAAGTTCTTAACTTCTCTCCCTCTCTCTTTCTCTCTCTCTCTCTTTCATTACGCGTCTATTTTCTATCTAATAAAGGTCTACCTGTGTAAGTTTCTTTTCTTACAGTCTGATCATTACCGTAGAATACATTCTACCGTACCTCGTGTATTCGTGAGTTTTATTTTATATAAAAACTGCCGCGCATATGATTAGAGATTGCGCGACAAAATTTTCTGGACTTGCAACGAACGACATTAATGCACGATGCACGAAAATTTAAAATTATTGAAAGAACACAGAATGTGAGTTAATAAACGCTACAGTATAAATAAGTGAAAAGCACGCAAGCGTTTATATACGGCTAAAATCGATTGCGGCAATTTTGGATGTAATCCACACACACACGTCGGGTCGTAATGGCGAAGTTCCACTTTCCACTATGTAGGCTGAGTTCTAATTTCGTGAATAAATTCTTATTATAGAAAATCCATAATTTTAGGCCTATAGATGAAGAGCGCTACAGTGCGTGCTGTTCTGACCGCACTATTGTATCGGCAAAAATGTCTGCGGATAACGCGTTCCGCGAACTAATCTTTCGAGTGCACCGCGAAATCGGTAAAGATTAAATTGACGTTGTAAATCACGTGTTAAAAATACCGGCCGGAGAAACTACAATGAAAAATAATGAGCGCACTCCCTCCCTCCCTCAAATAGCAATCTAATCTGATTTCTGGTAAACCGAGTAAATGGAAAATAAAGATCAGCACGCAAAGATGTTATGAATCGATAGTATCGCCGGGTAATCGAACCGGGAGACTAATTATTCTGAAAGGAAACGGAGTACAAAATCCATCGCCGCAGTCAGACTCGTTAAGGAGAACACGGCCGTAATACAATTTTAATTGAACTTAAATCTCTCTTTTACGAGAGACAGTTATATTCCGCGCAACACGTGTACACAAGGAAACACCTGCAAGTGCGCCTTGTGCCGTGTTTACAGGACTTCTCTGTGTATCAAAAAATCGTTTAAAATATCAACGATTTATTGATAGATTTTTCTGTTTTCTTTATTGTATTTTTTATTTTATTTTTATTGTTTCCAAAATACATGTGATGTAATACTAAAACAATACAAAAACAAACCACGAAAGTTGTTTTTTGTTTTAGTAAATTATATATTTATTTATATGTTAATATATTGGCATGACCATGAAATTTTATTTTGAAAACGGAGTTTTAGAGTTATTTATTTATTTATTTATTGAGTTTCATCTTTATTGATTTTGACTTGAACACTCGAAAGAGATCAAAAATTTTACATTTATCGTTTTTTTTTTGTCTGAAAATACTATTAATTTTCAATTTCTGTGCATTCTCGAAGTAGATCGTCTTATCCACAAGCGGAGAAATCATCATTAACATAGTGCGATCTAAATCTACTATGTATTCTTTCATTTCTTTCGACGCGCGAGGGTTGTATTTTGAAAGCATATAAATTTTTGGTTTGTTTTCATAGAAACCGGTTCGGCTGCAATGTATCCGGATGTGTAATCTTCAGTCTAACCCGGGGATCTATGTAAATCTAGATGGAGAGATTCGAACGCGCGAATAGGTCCAGTGAGATAAACAAAGAGACGAAGAGAGAGAGAGAGAGGAAAAGAGGGAGATAGTGCAAGGTAGAAACGATAGTGGATAAAACGAGTTCCGAATCCCCGCACGTTCGCGTATTACCATTGATAGAGGCATTCGGGGTTCCTCCTGAAAATAAACGTAACGATCCTATCTAAGATCGAGGGATCAATACGCGCAGCGATGACCCGTAAAAACGACTGCCCCCGACGACGGCGACCAAGCCGTTTTCCAGAATTACACTCATGAACAATGCAAGCGTTGCTGTAGTAACCTTGTAATCCGGTCGTACACCAGGAGAAGTAAACCGGCACGCGGCGGCGTAAATGGCTGCAACTCCCGTCCGGGCCGGGGAGTGACAGCCTTTCCGGTATCTCTTATTTCGGGCACAATATCCGGCCGCGGAGCTCATCAATCCTGCGCGTCGGCATGGCTACGGGCCGAGGATATCTGCGCACGTATGAGACAAACTTTTGCACGTAACCGATAACTGGAAGTTATCCACGATACTATCTATCATTCCTTCATCCCGCCGTAAAAAGAATATCAGATTCCGTGTATTTCGAAAATATAATATGGACTTTTCTCCCGTACGAAAGGCCCCGGCGCTCGGGATTACGGATATCCTTTTCTCTTCTGTTCTTTTCATCCGTGCGAAATAAAACCAATGCCGGATCGTAAATCGATCAATTATAATAGATTGCATGTCAATTATGTTTGTTAACGAGAAAACAGATATGATTTTGCTTCTGTGTCTTGACAAGTTAAAGTGCTGTTCTGACAACACTGTTCCATTTTCACTTAATTTATAGCTGTTGTGTTAATAACAATAAGAATTGAAAAAGAAAGAGAGAGTAAGTATTATACAAAATTTTTAAGAATTATCGAGCTTTGAATTCGTACATATACACGTTTGTGTCACTAAAATAAAAAACGTTAAAGAATCATGCAACTACGCTACTTTCTGTAATGTACCGAGATTAAAGTCAAGTCTAAAGTAAGCGATCTAACTATTTGAGTTTTCAAAGTTTGAACTTTTAAGAAAGTTGAGTTACGTACGAAATAATTAAAATTGCGAACTTTTGTGTAGTTTTGTTTTTGTAACGCATATTTTGCGCTATTTTCATTAGTAGTAATTACATAACAGTAGTAATAGTTGTAATATCAAATAATTAGTAGTAATTAATGTCTCATCTTCGTTTTTTTTTCAATTAATTTCAGATAACTTGCGATTTTACGACATGTATAAGTTCAAACAAATTTTGTATTCAATAGTGTTATATAGTGTGTGTTTTTTAAATATTTTTTATAATGTAATATAATTTATAGAATATATATTCTGTCTCTATCAGATCTTGAAATATTTATTGTACATAGCACGTAAAAGCTAAGAGATATAATATCATTTCGTGTTCTGTCACGAATAATATAAATAAAATACGAAATCCCTAATCAGACATTTAGATTGGAATAATTGAAAATTAATTCCATATAATTGTTCAATTTCAACATCTGAAAAATTTAATTTTCACGGCACTATATCTATTGGTACAATTTATATTAGACAAGAAGAGTATAACATAGAAAATTTCAAATTACATGTGCGAAATATAACGCGTTATTTTTCATTTTATTATATGAATCATTTTTTGCGAAATGTAAATATTGCTTCGCAACGTATTACATTTTAGAATAAGGCAATGTAATATGATGAAAATATTGTATCATTGAATTACGTTCGTTTGCGCGATGGAAATTTCTATTTTATTGTGATAAAAGTGCTCATATCTCATTGGAGTAAATTTGACCAACAATCCGTGCGGAGCGCGCGACTCTGTGGTTGTGGCCATCGCGCACGCATCGTGTGATAGTAACGCCATTAACATTTGCACGTAAAGTACATTTCGTCGTTCTCATACAATTATACATGTTACAGATCTCGGTTTGCCGCCACTGTTCTTGTACAAGACACTTCAGTGTAATTCATATATCACGTATATCTGATATCAAATGATAAATATAAACGTGACCATTAAAAGAGAGAGCCATTTTCCCGTCATAAAACCCGTAATAGTTTCGCATCGCACGAGTATGTATTAATACATCGCACGAGGACAATTTGTATCTATCGCAATTTTTCTATATTTAATTATTTTTTATAAAAACGCGCGCGCGAGCGCGTCGCTCGAGAAATGAACGACGATATTTATTTAGCCACTATTATTTTCCCTCTCTTTTTTTTTTTTTTGAAGAAAATATTAATAGCAGAGGCGAGTGCATCCAAGTAAAATATGTGACTTCAGCTAGAAATACATAGTTAGGAAGAAGGAAAATGCTTTGACTAAATGGCTCTCGACCTCAAGCGTTTTTACCTCAAGTGCAATTATTTCTCCGCGAGTCGCTGGCATCTTTCTAAATAAAAAATACTATCGTCTCTGCGCCATATTCTTCTCACGCGGCGATCTCAATCTATATAATGTGGAGATTAACAAAAAAAAAAAAAAAACAAGATAAAAAATTGTCCGTGAATTAATCAGCCGGAATAAGACAAACAAATTATTTCGAACTGTTAATATAAAATGAAATTGGATCACACACGTATCAATAATTGCAGCTTTTAATAGAAATGCTCGCACAATTATCTATTTTTTGAGAAAGACAATCGTTACAGCGAACGCACAAATATGTCTCGTAAATATCGAAATTGGAGTTAATGAAGTATTTTCTTGGGCGACGTTACACTATAATACGATATTTATTTACTGCTTTGCGCTGCTGGTGCGAAGTAACTCCGTGGCTGCGATACGCTATTAAACTTCGGGACGATGATAAATAGCGCCTGCGGATATTTGAAAAATGTAGAGCGCGATGCAATAATGGTTTACTTAATAAAAGAAAGAGAGAAGTGAAAAATAGGAATCGCGCACGTGAATGTTAAATGACAGCGCACGCACACGTGCGGAGTTAAAAATAAAAAAAATAAAAATAAAAATTTGAAATTTGTCGAAACGTGACAGACTCTCGCATGCGTCTAATGAGGTCGCTTGGACGTCGATGAACCGATTTTCGAAAATTTATGGTGGTTCCACGGTTATACATCTCCCTGAGGGCTTCCTCCACACAGCTCCCCATTTCTCGACGCAGATATATATATATATATATATATAAATCGTTTAGTATCAATAATATCGTTACGGGGTTCAACGAGACCACCCAACGGGAAACGAGCATAGACGCAACACTTTACTTCGCTGTTTGCCCCTCGGGCCATTGGGATTCCACGAAGGTTTACACTCAAGTACTTCGATCGCTGGCTGTTATATAAATCGTATCTCCTAAATTGGAAAACAATCTCAGCCGGCGTGATTCCTTCACTGCGGAGAAAAACCGCGTCTCCGAGAAGCACTCGGAGAAAAGATGAAGTGGTCGCGCTACGTGCGGCGCATTTGCCGCTCGTGTCTCCGCGCGCGCGCTTCCAAGACAGGAAAGTGCTTAAAAAATATATAGCGAGAAGAGAGATATAAATAATTTTTAAATTTGTGGTTTTTATTACAGAGCGGAGCTTAGTTGCGCGGATACTGAATCGTGGGAAACTCACGTTCTCACGGATGAGACTGTCGCGCGAGTAATATTAAAGTAATTCAGTTTTTAATAGTGGGTTTTTTTTAAATGAAAATTTAGCTTTAATTTTTATAATTAAAATAGAAAAGTAAAGTAAAATATATACGCATAGCGCGCGAGATGTGAAAGATTTCAAATATTTATTAATTTGCACTCGCGTGACTTCGGCAGAAAAAAAATTTCTTGTGTTCGAACGTGCCATTTATCCGCGCGTGAACTTTTTTTAAATTTATTATTTACTTGTGTAAGATTTTCGAGAAATCTAGCAGGTAAGTGAAAAACTATATGCATTGCAGCGCAACATAATTTGATAAATTCGAAATATCATGTAGCCCATCTTCGCTGTTTCGTACGTCGAAATCTTCGTCTATTTGAACGACTTAGACACGTGGAGGAACACATTGGATCCGCCAATCCTCCACATTCGGTTTATACGAGCAATTGACCGTTTCCGCAAGATCCGATAGCCTCGCCGTTTCGTACGTCACTTTCTATAATGATTTTATTACGTCCTCCTCTCAAATTCCCCTGTTTAAATCCTCGTGTTACCGTCTAATTCCTCGATAACGGAGGAAGGCATCGGGCTCCTTCTCGGAATAACAATGGGCACGGTGTCTCCTTTCGTGCCGAGGCACGTTCCACGGTTTAATTATTTCCAAGTGCGATCTCTCCCCCCCACTTCTTTCTCTTGCTGCCGGCAGAAAAGTCGGGAGAGCGTGACAAAGACGCGCCGGAAATTTAACCGCTGCGTGTAACAAGCTAAACAGTTAACAGTTTCCCCGAATATCATTATTATACATATATATATATGTATACAACATACATATGTA
>QVNW01002966.1:0-26609 GCA_014825475.1 Pseudomyrmex flavicornis
CACACACACACACACATGATTCGAACACATGACATCCACATACACACTACATATTCACACACGTACGCTCACATGTTCACACACGTGTACACGTCGAGAAAAAATGGAGTAAAACGAAACTGTTACGCGCTAAGTTACCGTTTTTTAAATTCTATTTTCAATTCACGCATTCTCGAATGTTGGGATTTTCGTGATCAACGAAGAGCTGGCCTGTCATTCATATAAGGGATACACGCGATGTATCACACACGGACACTCACACGCACCCAGATACACACACGGAGATACATACGAGACACACATGTGTACACAAATAGAGCGCGACCGACGTCGATTCGACGAGAAGAAAGTCGCGCGTACGCGCGGATCTTCCCTCCAAAAGTGAAGAAACGCTCGCGTTTCTTATCTCAAGCGGCGGCGTAACGAAATCATTTCGCGCTTAATCTAAACTATCTAGCTGCGATATGCTCGTTTCTGTATTCCCTGGTGCCGTCTACGCGCTCGCTATGTGTATAACGAGGATTGCTCGTTGTCGATATCGATCGCGAACGCCGTGCCAATTGACCCCGTACCGAGTTCCACCTCGGGGATGAACACGATGATATTCGCCGTCACCGTCGTGATCGCGGGGATAACGAGGAACATCGTCGCGCGGCTATTTTCTGACATTTGATTACACTCATATTGGTCGTCTTTATATCTTCAAGTTCGTGGAAAAGTGCAAGATGCAAAAAAATAAGTTTTGTGATTGTTACCACGTGGGCACGATATTTATTCTATCTTTTTTACCTGTCATCTATTTATTTTGTACTCAATAAAGATTTTATTATTATTATCCACATCATGGAAGACTTGATAAATGTTACTTTAAAAATAATGGCGAAACATGGATTTGCTTTTGAGATTAGTTAGAAAATCGAGTATTCACTGTTTAAGCACAAAATGCAAAAAAGAAGATAGGAATCGTTTATAACGAGCTTATAGTTTTAATACTTTATTCAATTTTTTTACGCGCGTGTACCAAACCGGGACAATTAAAAATACACGCGATACAAACTAAGACGAACACTCGAGGAAAATTAAACAAAGGGAGATCCGCGCGTTTAACGTGACCGGCAAGTTCACGCGAACGCGCCTGAACCAACGTAGCAAATCGAGACGGTCTCCTTGCGCGATCGGTCGTGAACTCGGTACCTTCCTGATCGGCTTTAATAAGCTCATAATCTGTAGGCTCTAGTCATACAATGACTCTAAAAGAGAGTTGAAGAGGCTCGGCGAGCGAGCGGCATCGTATACGTTGATCGATCGCGCGCGCGGAGACCGTGAAATAAGTGAAAGAAAAAAAAACGAAAGAAGGAAAAACAGAATACCGACCGAATTGTGTTCAACTGGGCAAATCGCCGCCGTCGTCTCGACGTCGGAACGACGAAACATGTATGTAGATAGGGTAGATAGATATACGACGAACAAGTCGGAAGAGATTTGAGCGCGAGAATGGCAACATGGGAAAAACTGGTGCCGAGACCTCGTCTCCCGAGGACCTCGCGAAACACGGCGAAAGCTCCTCGCATCGCGACTGTCGAGAGAACATCCCCCGAGCGCGCGACTCAGGACAGCTGAAAATGAACGAGCTCTTCGCGAGATTGTACATTCTCGCCTTTTTCTATTTCGTTTCCGCGAGCCGCTCGGATACTTCCTGGGGATGTCGCAGCTAAGAATTCGGTCCATCCTGCATTTTTAATCTGTCTGAGAAGAATGAATTTCGCCCTTTTCTTAAATTGGAAAAAAAAACACACTTGACAAAAGTTATTACGCGGAGATTAAATTACGTTTGTTGATTAATCAAAGATAAATATAATGACTTTGTTGATATCTTTTAAATTCTGATTCTGATGTGCTGAAAATTCTTTAACTTCATTTGTTAATTTTGCAAATCGCGTCTTTTTTGACAGTTCGCAGATCTCACTCCCGCCGAGAGAGGTCGATCGGAAGCGAGCGTCGCGGCACCGACTCAGCCTAGAACTTTTCGACTAGTAGCGATTAGATAAATGGCGCTGGTACTACGCAGCTAGCACCGATGGTACTCGTAGTTTGGCGCTTCAGTTGTTTATATATGGTGTTCTTTTCTATATATATATTATCACTATCGCCAGACCCGACCTGGTTGCGCAAAAATCGTCGAGACCGTGATAAGCCGAACCAGTCGAAAGAACTTTTCTGTCGACGACCGATATTTTTGTCGCAGAAGCCAATTTCCGTCAACTTCTTCTCGAAGTAGTTATGGCCAGTTTGCTTTGGATTGATCTTATTGGGTTTTATGATTATTTTACTGTACGACGTTACCGAGACACAAGAAAATATAAAACTCAAACTAGAAAGTATATCACACACAGTGTCTAAAATATATCAAAAAGTATCTTAAGTTCCAGATTATATCTTTGGACGATTTTCAGATGGCTGTTTTTATTTATTTCTTTCTTTTTAATTACTTTAATACAATCTTATATAAGGGAAAAATTGGTCGTCGAACTCTAATCAAATGTCAATACCAAAAAAAAAACGTCGCAGACCTGGACACGCCGGAACTTCAAAGTACGACCAACTATCTTACGGACCAAGTACGCTGAATCACCGGTAACAAATCAATCAAAAAAAGAAAGTCGAGAGAGAGGTAGAGAGAATAACACGCGTGAGTTCTTTCGATTTTTGCACGTGTTACGCTGCACGGTCTCGGCGAAGACGACGACGATTCCGAAGAGCGACCAGGTCGGGCCAAGGACGACAATGGTTTTAACAGTTAATTAAGAAAAGTGACTATAATTGAGGGAGAGGTAAATTAAGGAAGCTAAACATCCGATCCTCGGAAAGTTCCCCGAGTCCCTTCCTCCGCACCACCCCCGACAACCCCCAGACAGCAGGATCAACCCTCGCCAGCAAGAACCTCCGCGCAAAAAAAAATCCTACCGCTCTTATTACAGCTTTCATCTAGCAGCTAACTTTTCCCCCCGGCCGCATTCGCATACTCGGCGACACAGCATACCAGAAATAACAGTTATACACGCAGTCTGCTCTCTAACATTACAGCTACAACAACATTGCAGCCTCCCGATACCAGTCGTCTCCTTACAGTAATGAACGGGCCCCACCGGGGCGGGATCGACGTTGCTCCGCGATCGCGAACAGCGAAGATCGCTGGGGTTGCACGCGCGCCGATAACGCACGACCAATTTGACAACGGAGCATATCACGAGGAACGCCGATCGGTTGGAGATCGAACAGGCAGATGTGGTAAAATATTCTCGATGTTGAAATCAATATTGAAATTCAATGATTTCTTTGTGACTTCGAGACATCCATCTAATTGTTCGAAAACCGATTCGGAGCCTTGAATCGGGTCCAATCGGTAGATTAGAGATCGGAAGCGCGTCCGAGATCTCGCGTCGGGGGCAACCGATCCCGCAACGGACGCCCGTGCACCGGGCTGCATACTCGCCCGGTGCCCAGTGAGTAACTAAAACCGGCAACAACACATACACACTACAGGCAACAATAGACATTTCTCTCAGCACGCAGCGATCGCGTGGCGCCCGCGGCGCCCGCAACGATCGCCGTGCGTCGCAAAGCAAAGAAAATAGGGAAAAAAAATATGCAGGTACAGATTAATTAAAAGTCTCTATGTCATATACATGTATCCAGCAGTGATTTACGCTAATGCAGATGCCACAAAGAGCAATGCAAAAAAAAAAAAAACAAGAATCACCCTTGCCTCGAATCGCGATCGACCGGTTGCCGGACGAAACGGCGGCTCGAATCGCAATCGGCGACACGTTTCAGATATTGGCGACCCGATAAGTCTGACGAAAATTCGAACGTTTGCTCGGAAAAGGGCGTAACATGAACGTCGGGTTTTTCTGTCGATCGATCGGCCGCGACGTGTGCCCGGCACAAATCGCCCGTCGATCGCGACGTCGCGAGGCCGAGGGTGAGATTTTCCACAAATCAAAACCCGCAGTCAGCGCAGAATATAAATAAGTGCAGAGGAAACAAACTACTATAGTATAAACAGAAAGGTATATTATATATATAAAATATATTAATTATTATTATTATATGATTCTTATGATTATTATTATTAAACGATACACATAAAACAATATTATTAATAACACCGAAAAGAAATACTATATTACTACTATTATTAATTATTATGATTCTTATTATAAATTTTTAATGAAGACAAAATAACATTCCAACCGTCAATGTGCCACACGACTTTTTATATGCTCTTAAGGAAAACTTAAAAAAAAAAAAGATGCTAACGCGAAGTGTTAGGGGTACGCGAGGTTAAACAGAAGAGGTGATCGTCGTAAGACAGCGGAGAAGAAAGAGAACTCGAAGCGAATTTCACGACGGTGATGTTTCGTGTAAAGGGGCTGATAGAGTTGAAGTCCTACGTCAAGAGAAACTCGAAGAGAGAAAATGAGCAAAGGCTAACTCTTTAACGAGGAACGGGCACCCTTCGTGTAAATTTCTTCTTCATTCGTGAGAGCTCTCTGTTCACTTTGTAATTAGGAATTTCTCTCGCCGAAAGTTTGCGTCTTTGCCTAAAAATAAATTTCTTTGCCGAATTAGGATACTTTTTCAACTTATCGAACATTAATTTAACATATGAATATTAAATTCTTTACGCCGATATTTTCTGTCGAGGACAGAATGCAAGAAGAATTGTCGTCACTTCACTTGCATTTGAAAATTTTTTATTTTCCGCATTTTAAAACAAAACAAAAAAGTATTGTTACTTCTATTTGGATGCAAAACTAAAAAGAATTAAAAAATTTTTAATTGTAAAGTCAAAAAGCTGCATAAAATTATCTTTGCACAAAATAACCGAGTGAATTTAATTCACTTCTTACTGACTTATGTACTTGTTACAAAATTGGACAGATGAAATAATAAGGGTAAAAGTGACGTGCGGAGAATCGTTGATTAAATCAAACGGAAAAAACTTTGGGAACGTCACCAGAAGTATTCCGGAAATAAAAAAAAAAAAAAAAAACTTATCGAGCAAGTGTGTTTTTATTTTGTCACAGTCTCTGTTTAATATTTTACGGAATTGAAAGCGACCGGGTCAGTCTTGGAAAGCGCTTAAATCACAGTGGACGCTTTTGCCAGAATATATACGTACTCTTTGCTTTCCATTTTCGTTGGTGCATTCATTTTGCGTCAAGAACTCTTTGCCAATCTCGAGAGTGTTCGCGAGAGCAACAAAAAACGAGACAAATCGTACAATTTACGTGTGTCTCATGCGATTAGCGCGACAGATGGCGCGAGACAATCTACCAGAACGGGAAACTCGGAAATGTTACGAAATACGTTTGCGTTGAAAAGAGAGCCAAGTAGGATATCGATTACGATAATTATCGTTACGATTGTATAATTAAGTAGACGTGAGCGCATTTATTACCTGCCTCATTGATTGCCCGGAGGTAGTAATTGTCGTTGCGGCTGTTACGTACGCGACAGATATCGCCGGAGACTGATTATTATCATAATTATCATTATTATTATTATTATTATGTTGTTGTTGTTAAAACGAGATTTATGTGTATGTACGTATGCGAACAATGTATACGCGAGCATAGCGTATGTACATGTACGATTTTTCAATCGCGAGGTATTTCAGCGCAACTAAAAATTCTATCGTAACATATAAACAAATACAAAATTATGAATAAATTATAAATACGTCTGAAAAAAATACATGAATTATATTGCATACAAAATGCATTTTTGTGTGTGCAAATATTATTGTTTGAAATGTCTAAGTAAATTTAAACACACGCGATCATAATATATATATATATATATATATATATGTGTGCAGATTCATAGGCGATTTACCGGAAGCGTGCGTCAAATGTAAAATCAACAGATAACGTATACGACTTACTTATTACGTGTATGCGATGTATGTGTATGCATATGTGTATATGTATACAGATACATCGATCGATGTTTGCCGACGACAACGACTGACCGACATTGCCATCATTACCACCCTCCACGTTATCATTCTCATCATCGTCATTATTGCCATCACTATTATTACATAGCGTCGTTACGTGCAATTGCTGTCATTGAATAATATTTCTTGTAAAATTGTTGCGATTATTGTTTCGCGTTTTTCAAGTTTGCAGGATACGAAAAATCGGCAATGGAGATTTAATTATTTCTTTCCTGATTGTTTTCACGAAGCAACCAATCAAAAGCGCATGTGTTCATAAATTTAGCGACTTATATAATCGTGATCGAAAATTGGAAGATGAATAAAACGTAAGACGCGGAAGATGTCAAAAGAAAAAACTACGCAAAGGAACGAAAAGATTTTTATATTTTCTCCGGCCTCAAATTTTTCTTTAGATCTCCGTAAATAAATAAATCGATTCCAGTTTTTTCTTTTCATGAATTTTCGAATTCGCCAAAGAGAGCCAAGTTTCCGTTCGAGCAGTTTTCGGATCTGTCGTCGATCCCGGGACCGTGTCATTCCGCAATCATTCCATCACTTTAGCTTAATCGTTAACAGATTTATTGTTTCAAGATAGTCGTTCGCCGGAAGTTCGACGGACAGATCGTGCGCGGCTGTGTTAAAAGAGAACCACGTAGAAATTCATTCCAGAAAAATATAGACTGCAAATTTTGTGTGTTTTTCTTTCTTTCTCTTGGCTCTAACAATTGTAAAACAATCGGACATCTTCTCAACTCAATTGTGTCGTAACACTGTTGCGCGAACAGCCGCAATTGCAATAATGTTGCGTGTATCCGCTTGGTTTCCGGGTGCATTGAAAGAGACAGTTCGGGTAACTGTCAAAAAAATACTTTTACTCTCTTTGTTTACACACATTTCTTCGGCGGCGAACAACAAATTTCCTGGCAGGTGCACGGAAGGCACGTCGCGTCCATCTTGAGCGACAATGAGGCAAGGCACGCGTGACCATAATGGAGATATTGAAACGTTGTCGAGGAAATGGGCAGGAACAGTAAGCGTCAGACAGCTCTCTCGAATGCGAATGGCACCCGTTATTGTCACCAAAACAGTTACCATGAGATTTCGTAGGTGATCCTATTTCAAAAACTACGATTTTCTGGAACAAGTAGAAATTGTTGGATAGATAAGATCAAGACGTATACACAAAACGCTAAAGAGAAAGCTTTTTATTCAGTAATCGATACAATGATCGGTTTCTGGTCGATGCTCAAATTTCTAATTCAAACGCAGCGCCTTCTGGCATTCGGAACAGTCCAAGCAGGATAATCGTTTTCACGCTTATTCGTGACGACGGGGCTGAGAATGAAGACGATGCTAGCCAAACTGCAAAATACTCCAAAAGACGTTTAAAAGATTTCTAAAAGATTTTAGACGATAAAAAAACGACATTTAGAAAACGACGTCTTTTGGAGACGCTCGTGTCGTCGAAATCAGTAGTACATGTCGACGATTGCGTCAACAAAAAATCTATGAAGAGATCCACGCTGCCTTACGACGATGCGGCCCAACGTTAAATAAATCGTAATTCTAATTTGGTTGTAAATATAGATTGCGCGAATCATATTTGTACATACCGCGTAGACGTATATACGTTTTTCTGTAAATTAAAGACACGTTTTACTAGCTCCGGTCGATCGGACCGATTCTTCTTCATAGGCAAAGGACACGCTTAAGAATCCGTTTTAACCAGCCACTGATCCTACGTTTAAATACTCATGAACGATATGATTATCTATCTATCGCGGAAGTGATAAAAGACTTCTGTGCGGCGCTGCCTCCCGCGATCGGCGTTTCATAAAAACCGATCTCGATGTTCCGACTGTGTACCATTGTCATATCACACATGATCAAGAAGAGAAACGTAGCAAACCAGTTCGAAACAGACGTACAAAGACGAACTGCTAGTTTTCGTCGCTAAATGTCAACATTCTCATTAAAGTCGTAACGCCGATCGCGAGTTCAGCAGCCGCCTTGTACATTATTCATTATTTTGCTCCTCAATTACGATCCATGTAACACGATAGATGTTTTCAAGGCACAACAAACAATTGTCCGGATCGTCGAAATGCCGTCGATTGCGATTAGCGATCAGAATCCCCGCTCCTAAACACAAGGTTACGGGGAAGAGAATTCGTTTTCTTTATCGCAACGATCGAATCTTATTTATTGTTCTTCTCTTCGTTTTGGAAAAACGAGCGATCGACGCGTCGTCTTGTCGTTCGACGAAGAAAGAGCGTGGAAGAGCACAATTTTTAGAATCGATCGTGACGCCGGTTGCCAACGCGATGGTCGTCGACCTTCCGACGATTCGGCCACCAGGGCACTCCCATTAAACAGGGCGTTAATTAATCCCCTAATCTAATCAAGCAACAGAGCCAGTTTCTCTATCGCGTAAAACACCGCGGGCGCTATCGAGCGCGCGCCTTTCGGGCGCCTCGTTTTTATCGTTCGTTGTATCCAAGCACGGCGGAAAGCTTGTTTCTTAAGCGAAGCACCTCTCTTCCCCTTCCCAAGCCTTCTCTTTCCCTCATCTAACCCTTCACGGCCCTCTTGATTCAACCCCTCGTGGGAGGACCCGGGTTCTCTTCTCTAGAACGGGTGGCAGTAGCGAGCGGGTCAGTTATATAGCCCGCCGACGTAACGTTGAAACAACGCGTCTTTTTTAGTACCTTACACTTCTTTGTTCTCGTGTCCCTTCGTGATCGTTCGTCAAGTACAACAATAACTGCAACACAACAGCAGCGCAGAAGCGGGATGTTAAAGCGTATATATATTTCTCGCAGCAAGCGCTCAATCGCGTACCTTCGTACCTTCTCGATCGAGCTCGTCCGATGCTCGATTGACCTTTTACGCTCTACCCTCGATTTCTTCCCCCTTCACCACTCTCCCTCTCCCCCTTTTATCCCCGTCCCGGATATACTCTCCCCCTTTTCATTTAAAACGATGTATCTTCTAGTTATTAAGGCACCCGAGAGCTAAGTCTCCGAGGCGTATTGGATATCGGACGGGATTTTTTTCGACTCGCTAAATCGTTGCGGTGCTTAAATGAAAAGTTCAATCAGAAACGCGAAAAATTAAAATCAAGCGTCTCGACGGTGACGTGAGACCATAAGGCTTTAAACATCGGCTTCTGATCGTCAAAAACAAAATCGCGCGCAAAGAAAGAAAAATAAATTTACTTACCGTTGTCTTTGAGAAAATCGATACGTCTCATATCGATTAACGCCGCTGTTGTAATCGTTGTCTGCGCGAAATTAATTAATGCAAATCACAATTGAATGCCAAATGAAATCGCGTTGAAGAACATTGCGTTATTAAATCAAAAAAAAAAAAAAAAAAAAAAATACGTCTCGATTTGTGAACCACAGACCTGTCTAGACGTAGCACTTTCCCATAAGCTTGAAATGAAAGATCGTAAAACTGAAGAAACACATATATACACACATACACACACACGCAGACACACACACACACACAGCGACTCAAGCGCGAACACGCGGGTATACACACGCATATACGTTCGTAACGAAGTATACAGTCTTAGTGCAGTGTTTGATATAGTTAGATAGAAGCGGCGAGAGAATATTTTTTATATTCTACATGGATTTTACAGTTATATATTATCGTTTCGTACCGGAAGGGAGAAATCTAAGGCGCGTTTAACGCGGTATATAGATATGCATATATATATACATATATATATATATATTATACATATACGAAGAAACACATATACACATGTGCATACACACACACAGACACACAACATATACACGATCTCTCTCTGAAAAATACGTGTCGCGCCATTGATTGTTTAGACCGCGATTATATGTCGATTTATCAATCATTCTTAACCGCGGTAGACGCTGTCGTTTATCGTACATACGCATATACGTGTAATACATATATACGTACACATATTCACAGACACATACAACGCATACGTACGCGTGTAAGCACAACGTGTCATTCAGTGATCTCCGTTGATGATTATATTATCTCATCGCTCAAACGACAGCACGACAGGTTTATCTAAGGGGGCTCCTCGTGAGGGGTCGCTTCGATTAAATGCGACGTGTATCGACAAGCGGATGCAAGGGTGACACGTCGACAGAGCCGTGGCCACCCCTTGCACTTTCTCCTTCCGGCCCGAAAGCTTTTCCTTACTCCCGTTCTGTGAAAGACAGTGCACGCCGGAGGAAAAACACGGCAGGATCGATCGCGAGATATCGCAGGGCATTTCTCTCTGACACACACACACACACATACGATATACCGTGAAACAGCGCATTTGCAAATTAATGTACCGATCGTTTTTCGACGGAACGAGGCAGTCACGAGCAGAGATTGAAACCGGTATTATTTCCGTGGCAACTGTGTAGACGCTACACAGAGATACAATGTAGGCAAGATGTATCTCTCTGAAATGTACAGATTCCGATCTGTTGCGAGAGAATATATACCGATTTCAAATTCTGGTCACTGGAGAAAAACAGGAAAAGGAAGTACGACACGTAGAATACGCGTACATACATTGCGCCGGGCGAGAGCAATTTCGGAACCGAGTTAACGTACACAAACGTAATATGATGTAATTAGAATATATCGTTTAAAGTGTATAATTAGTAGTGTTATATTTTCCGTTGCGACTTTGTGTTTGAGCGTTTGAAGCGACGATTCACCTCGTCGGGCGCGTCGTCGAGATGATCGAGTTGGTCTCTCGAAACTTTCGGCGGCGGATAAATTGTCAAAAGATTTTGAGACGCGCTACGACGTCTTGAATCACGAAAAGTTGATGCAATTATCACAAAAAAAAAAAACAACTTGAACACTTTTGTTATCGTAACGAAAAATATTTTATGAAAAATTTCGTGAAAAGTTTTCGCGAAAAAAAAATTCGCCATTGCGAAGGATATGATTCGTCGAAGAAGAAGAGAGAGACAAACTCGTGAATATATCGAGGACGACGCGATATATCGATGAGTAAAATCCAAGCGAAGAAAATGGTGAGCATTTCGTGCGACAAGATGCGACTGAGGAGAAGGACGTTCGCGGGGAGAATTAGGCGAATAATAATTGACGAGGCGTGGCGAGGTGGAAATTCATCGGCGGTCGTCTGCTGCTAATTGGACCGCGATCAATTTTGGAGAAGCTCGAGCCAATTTTGCGCCGAGCGATAAACCAATTGAAGACCAAGAACTGTTGATATTGTTAATTGTTGATACGGAGTCGCGAGATATCCGATTTAATCGGAAAACCGTGCGCGCGCGACCTGTCGCGCGGCGAGAGAGACTGTTTTCCGAAAATTGTTTCTTCGTCATTTCATATTCGATCGCGCTTCGCGATTTTCGAGAGAAGTTAATCGCGCGAGTTAGCGAGAACACGTTATACTTCGTGATTGATATTATTAACGCGATCGACGAGCGCGTTTTACGCGCGCATGGAAATCGAACACCGCGTTTTCCGATATGGTTAAAAGAGAGAAAAAAAATTCTGAAATCTCCGAGAGAATTAGTTATCGGCAGCTGAAGCCCACGCAGTGTTTCGATCTCCATATTATTATCGGAGAATATATTAAAATGCTATCGAAGATACTCTTTCGGCCGATTATTACGTAGGGGGGAATGCTTTAATTAAATTTTCTCTCTTGTAATAATTAGATTTATATAAAAAAATATAAAGTCTCTCTCTCTTATTATCTTTCCAAGAGACCACCATTATCGATGAATCTTCACTTTGTTGCGAATGCAGCTGTGTCCGAGGTTTTTGTTAAAATCTGTCTTTTTTCCCTACATCACCGAATCGAAATTCGGCAGAAAAAGATGTTATTTGCAACAAAATGCGTGCGAGAAATTGTTGTGTGTTATATATAAGCGAACCCTCTGCGAGCGTCTTTCGTACGACGAATGTGACGGTGGTGAGATGCGATTGAGAACAGAAATTCGAATGTCGAGTGAGAGAATGAAGAGTGTGAACGAAGAATTTGCGCAAGAAAGCAGATAAAGAAAAACGAGTGCGAGATTGGCTAAAAAGTAATTAAAGGGCATTTCGTTGTGAATGCGATCTTGTGAATGCAAATGCGAGAACGAGCGGAACGATCGTACGGTGCGTACGTGGTTCGTAGTTTTGAAACATGTGATACGTCAGCCGGCAAGCTCGATTTCCGGACATCGCGAAGTGAAACCAGAAGAAGCCGATCGTGTTTCCGGAAGGGAAGCCGGTCGGCGAATAAAAAAAAAAAAACAAAACGCGGAACTGTCGCCGGAGGTCGACGCTGGCTGGGTGGCGCACCTTTCGAAGGTTCTTTGAGGTAGAACGCTCTTTTGTTGACGGTTGATTGTTGTCAAAATGGTTGTGAGGTATATTACTATTTCAAGTATGTTAACGATACGCGCGATTAGAAACGGGCGAACGCGAGAAGGACAATCTCACGTTCGTCATACGAGAGAAGCGGTTTGCTTCTTTCAACGAACGTGAGATTTTCCTTGAAGTCTCAAGATCGTCTTTTTTTCAAGAATTTCTTTTCCCTTGTATAACAAAAAATAAATAAATAAATAAAAAGGGAATCGAGCGAAAGTTCGCGCCGCATCGCTCGGCACAACGGGGGAGATATGGGGGAAAACGTGCGCTCTCTCTCTCGAAACTCGGGATCCCGCCGGGGGAAACGAAATTAATGGCAAATGTATATACGTGTATATGTTTGCGACGCCGCGATGTAAATTTGCTTTGACGTTGTTGATCGTTGCACGAGAGAGTTCGTTACTAGTCCGTCGAATGGTGCGATTGCTTTGCAACTCCGCGGATTGTAATTGATACCGTTTTCCGCGAAAATCGAGTCGATCTCATTGCGATATATGCGATGCGTTGAGTTCTCGAATTTTGTTTAGAGAGAAAACGGATGCCGCAATTATCGACATGTGATGAAGCGAAAATTAGACAATACAAAAAATATACGGTCGCTCGTATCTTCTTAAAACAAAAACAAAACCAAAAAAATAAAAAAAAAATAAAAAAAACAAAAAACTTTGCAAACGTGGCTTGCTCGTTTTTCTTAATTGCTGTTTTAATTAAAGCGATTTATTAATGGCGTCCGCATGTTGCACTTTAATCCGTATAAGTAGAAGATTTACATTTTTGTTTTAATAAAAAGATATTTATAGCGATATTTTATTTAATGTTTTATTATAATATAATACACGTGTGTTGTAACTTATGTTAATGTTGGTTTTGAAATTTGTTTCCTTTTTGTACAAGTTTTTGTTAATTTTATGTGTACAAACAATATGCAAATACAATTTACGTTTTGAATTCGCGATTGTGTAAAAGTGGGAGAAAAAAAGAATCAAAAAGTGCGAGCGATGAAGGCCAATTAGAAAATACGTTTCTCGCGCAGCGCGCGATTTATTAAATAAATTGTTATTGTTAATTATTATCAATTGTGATTAGATGAATGTTAATTAGGACGAAGGGGGCCGAGCGCCCGCTCTTGCGAATTACTCTGCGAGCGCACGTTTTCCCTGAGAAAAGACGAACGGGATGCACAGTCGTCTCTGGGTTAAAAAAAAAAAAAAAAAAAAAATGACGACGAATCGATGTCGTCTCGACGCTTCGATGAACAGACGGTTCGATCGGACTCGGCGGAAGAAATATATGAGACTGATATAAACCAGTATTCGTGCGAGAAACTGTAAATTGCGGGAAATTGCGCGGCGTAGCCTTAATAAGAAAGATTAATTAGGATCTTTTTATTCGGCGACCGGCGGTGACGTCGGTCGCGAAAAATTATCTCTCGATTGGCTGTAAGCAAAAAAAGAAATACTTTAAAAAAATAAATAAATAAATAAATAAATACCTCGCGTCGAGGGTTTGCATGCATCGGAACGGTTCGAACGCTTGAACGTTCGCACCTCGTGTGAATCTAGTGAGAGTAATGTTATTAGGTATACCTTAAGCGTATACTTTGTAAAAAGCAAGACAAAGGAGAACGGAACGCAAATGCCAGTTGTAAAAAATACGAGGGATGAGAACGCGAAAGGGACGTGTGTTCCGAAACTCGTCCCACAATGGTAAAAGCGTTCGCGGGAAAAAGTGGGACGGCGGAAAAAAAGACAGCGCCCGAGGGAAGAGAGGGTGGAACGCGGAGTAGAACTCGACGGGCACACGGGGCATAAGAAAAGCGATATGTATACATATATATAATCGCGACATATATATAAATATAAATATATATATATATGTGTGTGTATGTATATTTTATTTGAGCGGCGTGAACGCGTATTTAACTTTCGGCCGCCGAAGGTACGGGATCGAATTTGTCGTGTTTCTTTATTCTCAGTTTCTTTTATCTGTTTTCTTCTTCCTTTATTTTCTTAGTTTTTTTTTTCGTCTCATTCGTTTGTCATTCTTTGCGTTTTTTTCGAAAACATCCTGTCATGCGTTCCGCGCAAATTTTCCGATTCGGATACGCATTGCCACGCACTCGCGACGACGCAATGCTGTTCACATGTGTATACGCGATAGATTACTTCGAAAAATACGGAAAGGGCGATAGGGGTGGGTAGAAACAGGAGGGAAGGGGACAAAGGAAAATAGAGAAATGACAGCTTTACCGATAGCGGGACAGTAGTTATTTGCAACACACGTGCACACACACACACACGTAAAAAAAACACAAACATACACGCAATATACATGTAAAGCGATCCAAGCGATACACAGGAGAAACAAAAATTGTATGAATATAACGTTTGCAGATAAGGTGGGACCAAAAAAAAAAACGACTTTATATCTCTATGTGCATATCCAAGCAACGTGTAATTTAATTAATTAATTAATTATCCATTATTAAATGACTAGGTGGAGTAAAATGATCCATTAATAGCGATCGAGAACGATGACGAATGATTAACGAGTAAATTAGCCTATTAAGTTTGTTTATTGATACATTATTCTATGATATAATTATTATTATTAACTTTATTGCCTTTATTATTATTATTTTATTATTACTGATTAAATGACGATAATATTATTATTTAAACAATGTTTTAAGGCGATTATCTAGACATTGAGTAGAGAACAGTACGTATCTATGATTATTAATTATTTTTAATTATTATTATTATTATTATTATTATTATTATGAAACATTTTGTTGTATTATTTTCAATAAAATCGATTGAAAAATATTCATTTTATCGATTTGTTGATTTTTGCTTCTCCGAATATATTGCAACTGCATGCTTCTCAATTTCTTTCACTTTTTAAATCGGAATAACTGCATTTTAAATTAATTAGTTTACTTTTACATAATACAAATTTTGCGACCGAAAGAAATTGGGATATGTTTTGGAGAAGCGCGCCTTATTCCGTTGCGATTTCAAAATAATATCGTTCGCAAGTGGAGCAAGTTATATAAAGAGCATCAATTATATAGTTAACGTCATAATAATTTTACGACACTTAATTATCTAAAATTATCCTAAAATTTCGTTCCAAAGTTTTTAAATAAATTAATCGATTTACATAAAATTTCATTAGAAAAAGATTTTATTTAATTGTGCAGCAAGAAATATTAATGATAAAAATATGCATAACCGCTAAATAATTCTGTGTAGTAAATGTAACGCAGAGATGAGGTGATAAGAATAACTATAAATTATATAATTATTTTTTGTATTAATTAATAAGTGAGCGAGAATACTGTATTAAAGTCTTTAAATTGAATTTTAATATGTCAAAAAGTACTGGTTTTAATATGTAAAAAGTTTTGTAAATTTAAAGTTGCAAATTGTACAGTTTAATTGTGAGTATATTAAAATGTCTTACGCAGTAATAATAAGAGAGCTCATAAGAAGTTTCTTTAAATAATAAGCTGTTTCAAGTTTGCATCTTTCAAAGCTGAAGTCGTTTTTTGAAAAGTAAAATTTTGCAAAACTCTCTCTGATCCTGTTGTGAACTCGATATGCGTCCACGATTTTTGCGATCGCAACTGTCATTATCCCACCTGTTATATGTTTTCTTTGCTTTGTTTTACTTTGATTTGAGCGTCGAGGGATTCCGTTAGCCGCGTCTGTATACGATTATCTCTTTGCTACCCTCTGACCACTCAATCCCTTAAAAGAAAATCCCTTCTCTTCGTACCTCTCTATTCCTCTTATTCTCACGCGTCTCCGGATAATTTTTCGTGACTCGGAAGAAACGGGGAGGGAAGACGGAAACAAGGCTACCGAAAATGAAAGAAATGCGGGAAATGCGGGATGAAAAACGGGGAAGAGGGGAGGGGAGAAAACGATCTAACAAAGCGAAAGACAAAGAGCGTGTTATTATGGAACAAAAGACAAAAACCAAAAGAAAAAACATAGGGAGAACCAAATGACGGAAAGAAGGCACAGAATAGACAAATGAGGAAAATAGTTGTAAAAGCCACACACATGAAAAAACGCGTACACACACACAAAACACAAATGTACTAAGTAAGTTCATACTGCGTATTGCCTTTCTGACTTCGGTGTGAAAATATATAAATAAAAAAAAAAATTCAGAGTCGCGCCGGGGCACGCGTATGTTCGCGCGTGTATATATACATATTATATATTATATATTATATATATATATATATATTATAGTTATTATAGAGACGTTCGACGAGAGAAGAGAGACGAGGACTAGCTGCTTCCGCTTCTTCCTCTGATACACACCCTTTATAAAACAGGTACAAAACATTTCGCAAAAAGAAAGACTCGAGTGCAATTATCGACTTTATATAGATTCCACCGTAATACTTTTTCCGTTTGGAGAGAGCGATTTTCTTGACTTTGAGATACATTATTTCTCTAGATAGAGGTAAGTAATATCGGGTTGGTTATTATATTATCAGGCAGACGCGGAAGCAGCGGACGGCAGTATCCGTCGCGAAAACTTTTTTCACGGTTCCGTAAGAAAAAAAAAAGTCCCACGCCGAAATCCGCGCGTCCCCGCCGACTGTGTCTGTTTCATGTTTTTCACAATATTTGTAATTATCGATAAAATTATAAAAGGTATCGATACATAACAGTCTAAAGTGTGCGCTACTCTACATAATATTATTATATATATAAAAGTATAAAAGTATACATTATATATATATTATATATATATACATATATATTATATATGAGAAGTATAATATATATATATTATACATATATATATTGGATTGGTGAGAATATACGGTTTTTTCGCTTTGGAGTGTTATTTTCTGAAAATATTGAACAAAATATGGAAAAAAAATTAATAAAATCAATGAGTAAAAACAAAACAAAGCCGTGTGATTTTTTCTATTCTCACACCCGATATGCAACACGTCGTCAACGACAGGCAATTCTCTGTTGGATTTCGCGATTGCATTCACGTCGCGTGACTGCATAGGTGTGAAATCCGATGCGAATACCTTTACACACACAACGCGCGCGTAACCCGAGTTTTTCAATTCGTAATATATAAAATCGTATCTAATATGCTCGACTCTGAAAAAAATTCAACATTTGAAAAGGAACATAATGAAATTAAAAATGAATACGAAGATACGCATATATATTTTAACAAATTGATTTTAACTTTCAGCTGACACGTGTAATTTATGCACGTCTAGTTAATAGACAAATTTATACAGTAACTTTGTTCGTATTTTTAAATTAATATTTAAATAAAGTTTGTATTTTTATATATTTCACGTTTGTTATGAAGTCACGAACGAAAGAATGATTTATGTTTTCTAAATAACAGTCTTTAAATTCTTTAAAGTCTGTCGAAAAAAACTGTGGAAATTGAAAGAGAAGATATCTGTGAAAATAAATATCTAATCAGAATGCCAGGCGATTTTCTGAGAGTCACAGAGTGGAAAACTAACAAGACTGCTTTTTGATTTCTGGATACGATGGTCTTCAAGTTATACGTCACAAAGATCGTATAGAGGATCATCACAGAGGTATTTTAATTAGCTGATTGACAAGATGAAATTAATTCGAGATGATACTAACAAACTATCAAAAGGATATTTGGTGTGATATAAAATAATTATTATTATTATAAAAATTATCGCATAATTATATATAATTATTATAATTATAAGTAAAAGACTCTTCTGTGTAATAAAATTATATAAAAGTATTAGTTATTCTAGAAACAGAATATTTTTCGTAGATAAGGAACTGCAACGCTAAGACTTTTTCAGAGAGATAAGAGTGTTATTTTTTGATGCTGCTGAAAAATTATCTGCTGGTGATCAAGTGTCGCACTGGGAATTATTTGTAGATGGAGAAAAAACTCGCAATTGATAAATCTGCCAAGAGCGAGGTAGAGTATTTGTTCAGAAATTGTACAAGGGGAGAAGTTAAAAGATGATAAACTCTTATCCCAAGAAAGCAATTTTTCTTCTTTCGAGGAAATCTCAAAAGCTCATGTCGACGAAAATAGGTAAATGGAAATGAATAAAACAGCGTGATTATACTGTGCTATTCTCTTTAAAATATGAAAGTAATTATTGTTCTGTTTCAGTGAAGCGGATAATGTGCGAGAAGAGTCATGAAATGTAAACGCAGTTACTGTAACTTTCGAATTAATAAATCCAAGGGACGTACTGAATACAATCATTGAAGCAACACGTAATATGTGAGTTTAGGAAAAGTTAAAACACAACACCAATATGTTGCAAAGACGTTCCTTTCATTTGCTTTTGTATTTCTACACAGATATGCTTTTGACAAATTGCGATATACCATAATATATGCAGTTTTCGTAAAGTAAATGGAAATGCAAGTCTTTCGCTTACTATAAAGTTGGCAGATTTTGCAAAAAAGTGTTTAACGTGCATCTTCGCAAGAGATTAAAAAAAAAAAAAAACTGCTACTGAAATAAAACTTGGCAAAAGAGGTGAGTCAATAAGTATATATTTATAGCTTTTATTTAATTAGATAAAGATTCAGCTGTTTAACATTCACTTGTGTAAATACGAACAATCATATGATTAAAAAAAAAACTAGATTTATACTTTATTTCATATTATTTGAAAAATACATATATGTTAGTCCGTAATCATCGCCGTGCCCCATTCGTGACATTTAAATCTTCTTACTGTTTTAGAATCTATTGGCCGCATGTCCAATTTGACAAAACTCCAAGGATTTTCCAAGTCCTGTTGAAGTTTTCCTAATTGACCGAACTTATTAGTGCCACAGCCCCAAAAAGAGCCATCGTCTAGAAGAAAAAGATTTCTTTGAAAATTTATACTTTTTTTTTAAGTGACATATTATTAAGTATTGTACATATATGTATATCACCTGTTAAACATATAGTAAAAGAATTTCCGCATTCAACTTTTCTGACTATTGTTTCTATATTTTCTCCCTCTTCATTTTTAAAATCTACAAGTGTCGGAACAGCGTGAACTTTCCTGTCTTTGCTTTCGATTCCTAGTTCTCCGTTTGAATTCCATCCCCAAGTATATAAATCACCCTACCGTGATATATATTTTTATTTTCAATTCGCGTAATACATGTGCACATATTTCTATGTGAAAACCAACCTGATCGGTAACTACAGCGCTATGCCAACCACCCGCCGAAATATGGACAACCTTTAGACCCGCTAAAGCTTCGACGAGTCTCGGATTGTCACAATCTTCCAACTCATTGTGTCCTAACTGACCACGTCTGTTACATGTAAATTACAATTTATTAAAAAATTTAATATAATTCGCACATAAAGGACGCAGTATAAAATATCACGTGCATTCCCATTCCCATTGAATAAACATCACCGTTCTCTGCCAGTAGAATGGTATGATCGAATCCACAAGCAATGTCGATAAATTTGACTCTCTTCGGCGTGTCGACTAAGAGCGGGGCATTAAATACACGTCCTTGACAAATAAAAAATTTGTTTAAAACCTGTATAAGATTGTGGACAAGACAAAGAGGAAAAATATAAACAATAAGTGCTTTATTTGCAACTTTTTCACACGTAATGTAATTGAAGTTTATAAAAATCAGATGAACATGTTTATATGTTTCCTTATAAACATATATATAATTTTTTATTGCGCACCTAAATTAGTTAGAACCACTGTACATCCTGTTTGCAACAATTTGATAGCATACTCAGGTTGCGTGTCATCATTACTAAGAATAAAAGGTGTCACTTTTTGCCAAGAGTTATCGTATACCTTATACTTCCAGATTTCATTACGTGTTGATAAGACAATCACACAGTTCCGACCAGGAACAGCCATTTTACAACTATATGTACAATGAGAATGAAAGAAACAATATATAAAATAAAAAAATGTTAAATGTGAAAAAAAAACATTCTGTATTTCTTGTTTTTTTTTTTAACCTTCCTGATAACTCTTCTGGAATTTGCATTAAATAAGGGTTATTTTTGTCATCGTTCTCGCTGATTTTTCCCGTGACATATAATTGCGTATCTTTCCATAGAAGAAAATAATTCCATCCGATCTCGATGTCTGTGATTTCCGAAAATGGAATCTGAGTTAAGTGCGATACTGACGGAATAATTCCGTCTTGATCGGAAAAAAGCGGACTGGCATTTATACCGGTATAATATACTAGCATATTTCTGCGAATACATAAATAACACTGTATAAGTTATCAATACTTTGTTTTCTATAAACTAAATTTTGAAACAGTACGTCGATTAGCTTCTTATATAGTTAAATATTTTGATTATATATAATTATGGACAGGTATCTTCACTTTTGATGGCAAATTAAATATATTTTATATTTATTGACATAATAAAACATTTTTTGAAACAAAAGCCTGAGAAAGTAAAAGAATTATATTAAATTGAAATTAAATTGTAGCAAAATATTAACTATAGTTATATAGTATAGAAAAAACCTACTATACTGTATGATTTACAGATAATACAGTTGTTATATACTGTTTTACAGATAATATAGTTTTCTGTAAAAACATATCAGTATATTCGCGTATGGTAACTTAACTATACAGCTTCTGTGACCATGCTGTAAAAAGCACGTGACGTCGATCAGATAATACAGATGTCACTATATTCCTTAGATACCGCAAAACACACAACACATTTTGCTGTAACAAACTTAAGTATAGTTGACATATTGCGGTAGAGATTGTTAACACGTAGTTTCATTCCTGAAATACTAAGTACCTGAAATATCAACTAATAAAATGGTAAAACTCATGCGAATTAAATGAAAATGCACAATAAAATTTTGCACTCTTTGTTTTGTCTTTTACACCTTTCTATGCACGAAGTGACCAAAACATAACCTGCAATAGTTTACACCAATTGCGACGCAAAATAGTCCGCGTTAAAAATTGCACTCACACAACACTCCGTTAAGTAAAATCTATGATTTTTATTTTACTGCATAAAAACGCACTTAATAAGTTTTTATGCATTTGTATTATTCAATGCACCATGCAGAGATGATATCATGGCCTATACTTTCGTCGCCGTAACTTTTCTTGAAGACTCGATGCCAACTTGGGCTGCGTTCCGATATTCACTGCCAGTATTGGAAATCTATAGTATGTATGACGTGAAGTATAGATTTTTAGTACTGGCAGTGAATATCGGAAGAGTTATACTGATACATCTATACGCAATCTTAGAAGGGAGTTATACTGATTCCCCGAAATTGCATACATTGTTCGCGCGTAATTCGAGACACAGTCAAACATGTAAGAAAGTTGTTATTCACGGTTGTAGCATCATTTCTTTAATTTAAAATTGATTGAAAACAATACGCTTTTCATAGTACATAAACAATTATATTTATAAAAATTTAAAGAGGATAAAATAGAATATTGTTATCTACATTTACAATAAAAATATATAGTGCTTAATTAGTACACATGTATGTTTCTAAAATATTATGCATTTAATTTAATACATAGGATAATCAATATTCTATGTTAGGGTCTGCTTGCCATTTTACGAAAACTACGATCGAATCCTGATAAAGAACTGCGTTTATTGCTTTTGGGTCTGGACAATGCTGGAAAGACAACTATTTTGAAATCTTTGGCGAGCGAAGATATCACACAAGTACGTTTCTCTGTAAATTCCCTATTGTTTTATTGAAAAGAGCAAGAGTTAATATGTGAAAATATTATATAACGCAAATAAGAATGCAAAATACATAATGAATAAACTAATTAATACTTCAAGGTCACTCCAACGCAAGGTTTTAACATAAAGAGCGTCCAGAGCGAAGGTTTCAAACTAAACGTTTGGGATATTGGCGGGGCACGAAAGATTCGGCCATACTGGCGAAATTATTTCGAAAACACGGACGTACTTGTAAGTGCTTTTACCTATTACATTAATATCTTATTTTTTAATGACGTACTTTTTAAAAAACATTTTTATGTATTGCATTGGAATATCTTATTATTGTAAATAAGTAATAAACCGAGATTAACACTTGCTACAAATTTATGAACAATCAGAAATATATTTTTCCATCTCACAATAGCAAAGAGTTCCCGTTATCGGGAACAAGCATCTGCGTACATTTTGCATAGATCACGCTGTCACAGCTACAAGATACACCTTTCACATTTAAACATGAAGAGTGATTCATCTTCAAGTATAAAAGAGTACCGTAAAATTTCACGGGGAGGGGGGGACAATAGGACATTTAAATAAAAAGAACTAAGTGTGAAACGGTATTCTTGCAGCGTGGGTTGATCATAAGTAGTGTGCAAATTGATTCTTGACATGTACAGAAAGAGAGAAAGTTATTATTTTTCTTTAAACTTATTATTTTTCTATTTTACAAACTTTGATTATATTTAAAACGACCACGGATATTTATAATTTTCTTTTCGAGTGAAAATTTAGTTTAAAGTGAAAAATTGTAATGTTGGCCATAGATTTATGTCGTTGACAGCGCGGACATCAAAAGACTGGAGGAAACGGGACAGGAATTGTCGGAACTTTTGCTGGAAGAAAAGCTACGAGGAGTGCCGTTGCTGGTGTACGCGAATAAGCAAGACCTAGGACACGCCGTAACGGCGGCTGAAATCGCGGAAGGACTCGGTTTGCACAATATTAAGGATCGGGATTGGCAGATACAATCGTGCATCGCTATCGAGGGCAAAGGCGTAAAAGTAAAGAAATAAATTATTTTTTCTACGATGACATTTTTTTTGTCGAAACACTTCAACAGAAACGAGTTAATTCTCAAACTCACAAATAAATTATTTAAAAATAAACCCATCCAAAAAGACACAGCTTTTTAGAAATAAATTTCTTATTATTTTCAGGAAGGCTTAGAGTGGGCATGCAAGAACATCAAGAGAAAATAATAAACATGTCGTGAAGATCGAGAAATGCGATCGGCGATTTGGTTCCACAGTAGAGTGCACGAGAGGAGCAAAGAACCTTACACTGTCCGTTGTACATTTCACACGCATGATTTTTATTTACTTTTTCTTTATCTACTATTTACAAAGAGCTACACTGAGGACACACTCTATCGTAATTTATGGATTCGGTGCGAATGCCCAGCGGTCTAGGCTTTTCACGAAGCCATCGTCGTACCGAACATATCCAATTGTCGGACTTCCGTCCATATTTTCAAACGAGTTTTCGCTCGATCATCAGTCGGACTCGAGAAATTCTATTTTTTTTTCACGCGAAAAAAAAAGAGTCGCGGTCCGTAACAGAGAGCGAGCGTTTATTATATAATATTGCACAGGAAACGTGCCTTCTTGTTGTTTTAAACTATAGATAAGATTAGACAATTTTTATATAGATTTATATTATATATATATATATATATTTATATCTAGTGAGAAATATATAATAATAGAGAGAAATAAAAACAGAAAAGAGAACAGAAAGACACTGTATTGTATTCGTAGATACAATTATCAATAAAATATTTATACTTATAAATAAGGTAGAGACTCTTGAGCACCACGTTTTTTATTATTACGTTCGCATTTAAGCGTAATGCGTGTTGTATGGAGCGTTCATATAACTGCACTTCCTCTCTTTGATCTTAACCAATAATACTACGTAAGTACATAATTATATTGAATTGGCCTGTGATTCAGTTAGTCCGTGTGGGACTGTCTGAAATCTAGGGAGATCCAACTTCGAAACTCCTCGATTACATGTACACGCGCGATGCATTTGTGATGTAAGAAAATTGCATTTCCAATAAAACCGCAAGTTCAAACAACGTTTAATTACAGGCCATTATAAAATCCGTATGTCATTCTATGCGAATTTGCAATTGCAATTTCAGTTCCGCACTTTGTGCGGAAATGCACGTTCAATCCATTGCGTAAGTAGGGCATTTTGCGTCCGAGAACGGTTTAAAAATTGAATCTTAAATTTTCCTTAAAAATTAATAAAAAAAAAAAGTTATGCTCTGACCCAACTCAGTTTTTTTTTTTTTTTTTTTTAACAGCTGTTACTCATGTGTAGTAGTTTTTAATATTTCACGTATTGTACATACAAACAATATGAAAGTCTAGAAAGTTGAAAAACTATCTAGACTACACATCAAAACTCTATAAAATAAAATCAAACTTCTATAAAATAAACATATTGTTTTAAACATGAAGTCTTCGTTAAAACTTAATATGTACGGCTATAAAGTGTCTTTTGTGTATATCTATATACAAAACAAATGAACAGACACTTCTCTTGATAATCTAGTCGCCTTTGTCTAATCACATACCGTAACTGTAATCGTAACTTTCTTGGGCGCGCATTTTATTTCTTAAAATAAATTATAAGAAAGTAAAGATTAGATTAGAACACGATGTTTTAGACAGTACGTTTTTCTCGTCTACATAGACGAGGCTTAACGTTGTCCTTGAGGTCGGTAACGAGCTAAACTCAAAGTTCGTTGTGAATATTTTCCGTGGTCACTCTGATCTCCTCTTCGTGGAAGGCCGTGCAGTCTGCTGGATATTTGCTCTGAAAAACAAAAATGGAATTTAAATCGTTAACATTTATTTATAATCGAGCCAACGCGAACGTGAAAGAAATCAACAATATTCAGAAATCTTTTTTACCAGGTTTTTTCTCTTTTAATCAATTCTTGTGTTTACTTACGATACATCTCTCGTTCTCCATGATGGCTCCGTAGAGCGACCAGAAATTAATTCCTAACTTATTACTGACTGCCCATGCAGCAGGGAAACTTGCTACCCTCAGCAATGCGGCACGCACACGCGACTCATTACTGTCGTCTGTCAGCTGACTCTTCTCATTTATGGTACACAAGATTTGACTAGCACAGTGCGGCACTTTTGTCGCCCACTTGTACGCTCGATAAGACTAAAATAAATTGAATGACATAATGTATACATGTACACATAAAAAAGTTGAAGCAAAAATCTTGACGGGAAGATTATTAAATATTTTTAAATATATATATTAAAATTAAAAGATTCAAGATTATTAAGATTACGTCATCTGTATATGATAAAAAGCTCATTAAAATCTCAATTAAAAAGCAAATATTGTACCTTGAGAATGGGCGCAATAATATCGTTGTTAATGACATAGTTTAATCTGTTGCTCAGCTCTCGTGCATTTACTCGAGACATGATAAATCCCTTTTCCGATGCCAAGCTCATCAACTCTTGGAAATACGCTACCGCTGGTCTCACGTATTGCGAGCTGTCGATCTTCATGTTCAGATACTTCTTCGCCATCGCGTTCGTCAGTCTGAGAATAAAATTTCGTCTTGCTGTTATATAGCGGAAAACAAGTTGACGTAAATAAAATTGTTCTTCATTGTACCGACTTGGTAAGACTCTCCGTTGGCCTCGTGGCGTCGAACATCATTGTCTTCGGGAATCCTTGAGACTTCAAAAAGCTGTTGCCGACAAATTGCGCGGTCGTCAGATATCGTTGCTGATTCATCGGATCGGAAACGTGTGAAATCCATTCGGCCACGAAATTCGTCAGCGACTTGATCCATCTTCGGCGTACAGTGGGATCCTCAAAGCTGTCCAGAATCTTTTCCCAGAGGATGTTGCCGTTCTCGTCGGACATTTGAGCGATCACGTTCGCCAGACCGCTGTTCTTCCACAACGTCTGTCCGAGTTCCGAATTACTAAAGAGAATATACTTCAGCATCACGAAGCGGAACGCGAAAGGAGAGATGACTTTTAACTCTTATTTATTTATATACACTTTGAGATTTGATTAAAACTCGTTTAGAAAAAATAAAAGAGATAAATTATTGATTTTTCCCGATTTCTTGACTCAAACTTTTACCAATTAAAAAACTTTAAATCTCTTATGCGACAATTGTCTGTGATACCTGAAATGATCCCACATGATGTGAATATTTTCCAATACAGGCGGTAAGAACCACGAATGTCCCGAGTGATCCTTATTTCCGCCGTCGTTGTCGTTGGTGTCGTGACCGAGAGCATCTAGAATCATTGGCACAAGGCCCATTACCATGTCGTTGTTGGCATTTTGTTGAAAGAACATGCTGCCCATTTTGATTACGTTTCCCCAGTCAACGCCTTGGTCATCC
>QVNW01002968.1:0-20572 GCA_014825475.1 Pseudomyrmex flavicornis
CGATAAGGCCATAAACCTAAAAGAAGTAATAAAATTCGGTTGATGTTAAAATTTTGAGACTCGAGGGAGATCATCTTTCCGCTGGGTAAACGTGTTTGATAGAGAAGTAATCAAAGAAAATACAATGTCTTCTTTTTTCAAGGTTTGTAATCGTTCAACAATTTTGCTATTAAAGTACATCTTGCACAACTTTCTATTTTTATTTTACTTTTGTGTAAATATTAGGTTGTGTACACATAAAAGGCAAATTCAAATGTAAAAACATTAATGTGACAGCAAACATCTGCATGCAAATTTCAGTGAAGAGAATTGCCAATAGAAGCAATTTAACGGATGTTTTTTTCTCACAGGACGTTATTCATCAAAAGACTCGCTAGCTATTTCTTTTGCGAACTTGAGCAGTCGCTATATTGTCGTCTGGTAATGCACATCATATATATATTTACTCTTTGCTGTTCTATTACAGTACATATGGTGCAAAGGTGTGAATATGTCGTATTGATATGTCGGAGCAGATATTAGTGCAACAGAAAACCGTTGTCGTGGAACTTATTATTTACGCGGGCATAGAAAAACATGACATTCTCTATACAAAGTACAACATGAAAAGTTGTATTTGGCAATAAATAATGTGAGTTAAAAGATTATGCTACAAGTACTATAGCAGTGTGTTACTAAGTTCTTATCCATAAAAACTGTGTTGTGCTTTTACGGAAGTAAGAGAATAATAGTAAAATATTTCGTATATATTTTAGTAGGTAGAAATATTGTATATAGGAAATCTTATATGACAGATAATAAGACTGTTTGTTATATTCGCGACATAACGATTAAGTATTGAAACTAGAATGTAGAAAAAAATCAATAGGTTTAAAATAAACAACTGTAATTTTTAATTTTATTTCAGTAACACACCAACTAATTCGCAATACATACTTGTTTTTTATTTATAAATATCAAAAATTGATTCTTCATTCCTGGTTACTAATGAAACAATCAAATGTAAAACTTATTGTACACGACCAGAAAGTAACACACATCATGTCATTCTACATTAAATAAATATATTGTTTTATGTTTTAAAAATAATAGTATACTCAAGTAGCTTTAATCATTTCACTTTACATCATGTATTTTGCAACGTAGAATAAATAATAGTGCAATAAGATATTGATATTTTCAGCACCTGTAACACATTTAAGTATTTTTCTTTTCGATGGTTTTCTATATTGTATTGATGTATGATATATATTTCTTACCGATGCGGCAGTTTCCATAGATGCTACCAAAATTCCACCGAGAACTAAATGAACAGATTTGGCGCCTTTTTGTAGCAAAAACAGCATCATTTTCTGTATCTGTACGGGAGCCATGTACCACTGAACATTATATCTATGAAAGAATAAATTAATTAATAGTGAATTCTCATGCTCTGAAGTTTCAAATTTAAGTATAGGAGTGTGAAATACGATCATGAAGAGCTTATTGCAGGATGTTGTGCAACAGTATGATACATATATATATATGTATACATATATATATCTGTTTTTTGAAATGAAATTTCAATTTTTTTCTCCCTATATAGGATGCTAGTTTTGCATCACATATATGTAGAACCCCGAATACTCCCTTAACTAATTTTACAATATTGCGAAAAAAACTCCTCAGCCAAGAGTCGAACCTGGAATCTCCGGCTTTCCAGGCCGTCGCCTTCTCTGTTAGGCCACCGAGGCACTTAGAGTTTGTCTCGCAATATTTCGTATATCTAAGAATGGTCAGATGGTTTTAATAATGCTTTCTTCCACCCGCGTAAGTTCAATTAATAGTGAATTCTCATGTTCGAAAGTTTCAATATATCCTGCAATAAGTTTTTCATGACCGTATTTCACTTCTATACTTAAATAAATTAATTGTTATATAATAAGAAGGAAAAAAAAGTGAATCACGATTTGTGTATTTAATATTTGTTTGATGATGAGAGAAACAAACAAAAGAGAGTATATGCGAATGAAACAATATATTCTTTAGCCAAGTGACAATATTCCTTACACTGTTACAAACAGATATTCATTATGATCCGTAACTTGTTGAGCAATATAATTCGATATGAATAAATATATATATTCGATTAGTAGCATTGTAAAGGGTGGTAAAAGTTGCTGAAACTCAGTATTAGTCGTTATCTAAAAAGAAAGAAAAACCAAACCAAAATTTTTTATAAATGTCTAGTTATTTGACATTTCGTATACGAATTATACAATACATTACCGAAACAATACTTACTGTTAAAAGATTAGAAACTACGCCAAGTAAGCCAAATGCTATTACACCGAGTAACGGACCGTCAAACCTATCAAAAAATTCAAAAATCTAAAGAAAAAGATAAAAAACATATGGTTGTGTTACACGTAAAAATATACAAAATGTAATTTAATTTTGATATGTACCAACTCCACAGCTTTGCGATGTATATCTATAGCATGTATAATTTCTGTACAAATTTGGTTTTTGGTTTTTAAGACATACTGTCTTGAAATATCGGTCATCAATGCCTGTTCGATGCGATAACTGTAAATAATTGGTATACCATGTTATCTTTTATAGATCATATTGCATTTATTTATGAGAGATAAGCAATACTATTACTTGTTTTTCAATTCTTTATCATATTTTTGTTTTTCTAAGATCACACACCTGGCAATACTTAACATTCCACAAATATGTTGCAAATATGTTATAAGATATGTTCCTGTAGCCACTAGTGAGGCTGTTCCGACGCAGCAAGCTGCGTATAAATGCAGCCTGATTAAATAATAGTAGTTTTCTTGATCAATGAAATATTCCGTTACAAAAAACTCCGGAAATAGTAGAGAAGTGTTCACAGTATTTATAAACGTTCGATATATATATGGCCAGTTTATTGACAAAATAAAAATAAATTCGCCGCATACACCAAGAACTAAACAGTTTTAACCAAAGGAACAAAAGCAATATAAATTGTGTGTGTAAGTTTTATTGTAATATAACCACAGCAATTATACAAGTGAATAACAAAGCTTGACATGTGTTATCTTACATATAATTGCGTACGTATAACATTTCCCTTTATATCCATAATTGTTTATAATAGCAACTTCATTTTCGTCCTTTAATTTGTCACATATATTCTGAAGACGCTCCAACAAAGTTTTTAACTGTAACAGCAATAAAAAGTAGCACTTTTTTATGACTCTTAGAAGTGGTATCAATAATGATAGTGTAATTATGCACTTACAATATCACCATTGATGAAGAATGAAGTATATTTGATCGCACTTATTGTAAAAAACATCGTACTTGAAAAAACTTTAAACACAATATTTGGTGTACATGGTGTCAGAAATACTGTAAACTACAAATAATAAACAATCGTTTTGTTAAATCGTCACACTATATTACATTAAAAACAGTTATGCCTTAACTTACAATATGATTTAATTTATAAAATAGTAATGATGCAAGAACAAGATTCCGATACCTGAAATATGATATAAGTTATCAAAATACCAACAAACATAATTAGTTGAAATCTACTAAGAAGCGATTTTCGAAAAGGCCATAATCCTAAGAGAAGCAACAGGATTCGGTTGACGTTAAAATTTTGATATCCGAGGGAGATCATCTTTCCGCTTAGTTAAACGTGTATTACGATATGATGGAGAAGTAGTAAAAGATAATAATTTTTTTCCTCTTTCAATGTATGTAATTTTTTAGCAATTTTAAACCTCAAGTCACATCTTGCAAAACTTCTTTATTTCTATTTTACTTTTGTGTACATATTAGGTTGTGTATACATATAAGGTAAAAGGAAATGCAAAAATATAATTGTGAGAACAAACACCTGCATGCAAATTGTTGTGAGAAAAGAATGTAATTACGAACAATTTAACGGATGTTCCTTTCTTACAGAAAATTATTCACCAAAAGACCCTTTCTTGCTTTTTCTTTCGCAAAACTTGAGCAGTCGCTATATTGTCGTCTGGTAATACACATCGTACATTTCTATTATGTTGTTCTGTTACAGTGCATATGGTGCAAATATGTGAACACGTTTTATTGACATGTCGGCACAGATGTTATGGCAACGGAAAACTGGTGTCGCATCTTTTAGTGCTCACGTGCGTGAAGAAAAGAATGAATTCTTCTATACAAGCAACTATGATATTGAACATTTGTAAACAGCAGATGTGATTTAAAAATGGCAAACAACGGGGGAATGTCTGTCTAATAGTAAAATAGAAATTTGCAGACATACAATAATAATCATTGCTAACTAAAAAACTTTCTGTTTTTTTACTTATATTATAAGGATATACTACATATACTATTAATGTGTTTGTTGAATTTTTGATCGATATTATTAAAGCTAGGTGTATATTTGCAAGAAAATAGAACGTGCGATTTCATATCAACAATATGTACGTTTTAGCATTACAATAACGTTTAATTTTTTCCAATAGGAAAAACAACAACAAAGTTACAAACAATAATTACTTGGCTGCTAACTATAAATATCAGAAAATATTTCTATATTCCCAAATAAGAACGCACAAAAATAATTAAAAATGTAATACAGGACAAAATAGATTAAGAACACATCACATCAACTTCTATTTCAAAAGAGAGCTTTCTATTTTTGGAAAGAAACAGTAGTTTATTCACGTAGCATTGATTGCTCCTGGTTATATTATTCATTTTGCAATGTAGAATAAATAACAGTACAAAAGGATATTGTTGTACTCAATACCTGTAATAAATTTTTTATAATTTTTCTTTCTGTGATCAATTCTCTTGTATAATATTACATTAAATGATGTATATATATCATTTCTTACCGACGCGGCACTTTCCATACATGCCACAAATATTCCACCGAGAATCAAATGAAAAGATTTGGTGCCTTTTTGCAAGAGAAAGAGCATCATTTTCTGTATTTGTACAGGAGCTACGTACCACTTAACATTATATCTATTGACGAATAAATTGATACTTATGTACAACAATAAATAGAGAAGAAGACGGAAAATATGTTTCGTAAGTTTAATACTTGTTTAGTGAGAGAGAAAGAGAATATATATGTGTGCGCGCGCGCTCGGAAGCAGATATACATAATCATCGGCCAAGTTGTAATATTCCTTACACTGTCAAAAACACGTATTCATTATGATTCGTAACTTCTTGCGCAATATAGTTAGATAGAAACAAATATACATATAAAATTAGTATCATTGTAAGAGGTAGTAAAAGTTGTTGAATCTCTGTATTAGTTGTTACCTAAAAAAAAAAGAATAAAACTAATTACATTCTTGTTTGAGTTTATAATTATTTCATAATTTGTTTTAGTTAAAATATGTTAGCAAGACTTACCATTAGGAGATTAAAAACTAAGCTTACTATGCCAGTTAGTATTAAAAAGAAGAACGATTTCTCAAAGCTTGATATAAAAAATTCGTTAAATCTTGAAAGAAAATGTAAAAAAATACGTTTATATTATACACGTGCAAAGTGTAATTATGTAGTTTTATACGTAGTAGATATATACCAACTCTAAAGCTTTACGATGTATATCTATAGCATGAATAATTTCTGTGCAAATTTGTTTTTCATTTTTTAGGATATTCTGTTGTGAAATATCAGCCATTAATGCTTGTTCGAGACGATAACTGTAAACAGTAGTAATATCATGTTGTCTTTCGTGTTGCATTTATATGAGATACTCAATGCTTCTATACTTTTTCACATTTTGTATAATTTAAAATATTTATTAAAATATTTATTGTCACACACCTGGCAATACTAAACAATCCACAAGTATGTTGAAGATATGTTATAAGATATGACCCTGTAGCCACCAGCGAGATTCCTCCTACACACCAAGCTGTGTATTGGTGCAGCGTGATTAAGTAAGAGTACTTTTCGCGATCAATGAAATACTCCGTTGCAATAAAATCCGGAAAATGTAGAGATTTGTTCACGGATTGTATAAATGTTTGATACAAGTACGGCCAAATTTGCAAAAACATAATAATAAATTCGCCAAATAGCCCGAGCACTAAACAATTTTAATCAAAGAAACAGAAATATGAAATTGTTTGTAGATTTATCGTTTAATGTAACTTTTGCGATTACAAGTGAGCATGTAATAAAACTCAACATATGTCATCTTACATATAATTGCGTACGTGTAACGTTTCGCTTTGTATCCGTATTTTTGTATAATAGCAATTTCGTTTTCGTCCTTTAGCTCATCACATACATCCTGAAGACGCTCCAACAAGATTTTTAACTGTAATAGCAAAAAAAAAGTAGTACTTGTTTTTTATGAAGTACTTGAAAGTGACATCAATGATACTATTATCAATGATACTTTTATTTTACCATGCACTTACAACATCGCTGTTGAGCAAGAATGCATTGTATTTGACTGCAATGCACATGAAAAAAAATGTAGTTGAAAAAACTTTAAGGACGACATCTAGTGTACATGGTGTCATAAGTACTGCAAACTGCACGTAATAAATAACATTGCATCAAATATTTCATGAAAAATTAGTTGTATATGCCTGCATGCACACAATATTAATTAAATTAATAATATTATTCAATATTTGCCAGAATCGTACCTGAACTATGATATAAGTTATCAAAATGCCAAAATGGATAATTAGTTGAAATCTAATGAGTAATGATCTTCGATAAGGCCACAAACCTACGAGAAGCAACAAAATTCGATTGACATTGAAATGTCGAGTCTCGAGAGAGATCATCTTTCCTCGAGTAGTTAAACACGTTTGATAAAAGAACAGTCACAGAGAATATTTCCTCTTTCGATTTTCGTAATCGTTCAGTAGTTTTACTTTCTGAGTGTGCGTCTTGCAAAATTTCCTACTTTCTTACTTTTATCTTTTCTGTATATACATTAAAAAAAAAACTGAAATATAATGACATAATCGTGTGAATTACCTGTATGCAGATATTCGCACAAAGAGAACCGTAAATACGAGCAATTTAACGGATGTTTTTTTCTCACGGATACTATAATTATTTGCAGAAGTCTCACCTGCTCTTTCTTTTATAAAACTTGTGCAGTCGCTATATTGCCATCATGTTAGGTATGTACATAATTATAGTTTTATTCTCTTGTTCAGCTGCAATTCGTACGGTCCAAATGTGCTAACATGTTGAAGTTGTATTGATCTGTCAGCGCAGATGTTCATCGAAGATTCGAGTCAGAATCTTAGTGAACAAAAAAAAAATATCTTTTACAGATATAAAAGAAAACATAGAAAAAATATATATGTGATTTATATTTGACAAACAATGAGCAAGATTGTTTGTTTGTTTTTCTTAAATAAAAAGAGAAACAGACGTATGAATGTAGTCATTGATAACTCAAAAACAAGTGTTTGTTTTTTTATGTGTACAACGTGGTTTAAAGAGTAACTTGTTTCGATAATAAAGAAAATAGTTTCAAGAAGTTAATTGACCTTAACAGTTTAGGTCAAATGTTCGGTGGTGGTAAAACTGAAACTATTTTCACTTGAACAAGAAAAAGAATTAAATCACATCTCCGATTTTGTTGATCTTTCACTTTCGCTCAAAACACTTTCAATAATTGTCAAGCAACGATCTAATAACACAATGTCTTTAAACTTTACATACGTTACCAAAAGGGAATCACATGACGACATACAGCAGTTAATCTCTTCTTCAGTGAATACGCGAATCAAGTTACTTTTCAAACCACTTACATATTGAATTACAATAGGATTATAGGATTACAATATACGACACTGCTGCAGTTAAAAGTAAGTATAAAAAAAAGTAAGTATAAACACTAGGTAAGACATTTAAGTCATTTATCTTCATGTGTCATATTTTCAAGTTTTTAAACGTACATTATATTGCATTTTTATACATCACTGAATTTATTTCAACATAGTTTTAAATTACAGCTTGGTGTATTAGAAGTTTGTGGAATAAATAAAGGTAAAATAAGACACTGATGCTGTCAACATCTGCAATAAAAAAATATCATTCATTAATTAAAAAAAAAAAAAATTAGAATATATACCATATTAAATATACATTTTAATACACAATATAAATGTTTCACCGTAGCAAAGCCCTCTAAGGATCCCACAAAAATTCCGCCGAGAAGTATGTTCCAAGGTTTGCAGCCTCTTTGTAATATAAAAAGTATCAGTCTTTGTATATGTATAGGAGCCAAATACCATCGAACGTTATATCTACGAGAGAAACAAGTATGTCATATTATGTACATATTTTATATATAGTTTTTTATATATAAAATTGTATATTTTTTTTTTTATTGTAAAATTTATACAATCTGAATGTCATGTGAGAAGATTTCTTACGTAGTAACGAGTAATTGATTATTGTGATTCACAACTTGTTGAGCCATTAAAGTAGCAACGAACATGTATGTATACGTACTGAATAAGAATATCAAAGGTGGTATCATTTTCGTAACATCATTTCCAAAAGAAATTTCTTGAAACATCTGAAATAGTAAATAATTTCTATTTTCTAGACCAAACTTGCAATTATAATTCGACAGCTAATGTCTCGCTCTTTCGTGTTAAAAGCATTTATTTTTATTCTACATTTAATGAGCAATAAAGATATAGAATAGTGTTTTTAACGCAAAAACATACGATATCATCATGCTCAGCTCATACCTGAATTACATATCTATAAAATAATATTATATCTCTAAGTAATATGTAGACCAGACAAGCTATTGTAATTATTAATAAAGATAATATGTACTAAAGAAAGAAAAAATAGAGAAAGCACAAAACTATAAAGACTGATTCGTTGTTAACTAAAAACTGCACTTAACTACAAAGAAAGGAACTTACTCGAAAAAGATTAAGGCTAATGGTTAGCACTGAGATTATGAATAGTAAGAAGAAAACTACCTCAAATGCAGTCATGAAATTATTTATGAACCTTTTTACAAAAACAAAAACATATTATTATTGTATACATATCGTGTAATATAGCATCTCTTTATTTTGACTTTCTTTGTATTCTGACCATTTTTATACTTTCAACACTTAATTGACTGGCTTGAAAAACGGAGTCGCTTAAACTAGCTCGTTTGGACGCAAATATTGCTATCGATTTGATAAATCCTAAGTCAATTAATGGGCTTTCGATCGATAAGCACTGCTTAAGTAAAGCGACTATTTTTAAAAGACCGGTCTGATAAGTGTTACCAGGACACACTGTGTACATATGTCATTATGTGTGTGTGTGTGTGTGTGTGTGTGTGTGTGTGTGTGTGTGTGTGTGTGTGTGTGTGTGTGTGTGTGTGTGTGTTCGAGAAATGAATCGCATTGCGTAAAAAGACTGATTCCTTTTTTATTCCTTTGCTCTAGTCATCAGTAGCCGACCAACAGAAAAGAAAAAGCTAAAAGAAAAGTGCATAGAAAGGAAATTCTATGCACTTCAATTGCCTTCCCCTCATACGATACGATTCATTTCTCATGTTCAATGTGTGTTTATATATTATTTCATAGATACCTACTTCATAGCTTTGCGATGCATATCTACGGCATAAATTATTCTCATGTAAACCACATTCTTTTTTCCTGCGAGATTTGCTGTTTTTATTTCTATACCTGTCATAACCTGATCCATACGATAACTACTCATAAAAATAATAATAATCAAATTATTTATGTGTGCTTTACTTATTATACTAATACCCGGTATATTACCCGATGTTTTATAGATATATTTTAAATATAAGATATATGGGTATGTATACATGTATATTGTTTACACACAATTACGAAGGTGCAATCACATGCAATAAAAAACTGCAATACTTTATTTTACCTAGCGACACTGAACATTCCGCAAGCGTGTTGAAAATATGTAAAATTCATTGACGCTGTAGCTAGCATCGCAATCCCACCCAAATAGAATCCTACGTTTACGTGCAGCATAATAAGGTAAAAATATTTTTCTTGATCAATAAAGTACTCCGTCACAATCTGTATCGGAGAATGCGATCGCGACTGATTTGTAGGAAACATAATGTCGGCAATATGCGGCAAAAGTGGAGGGCATAAACCACCAATCATCCCGAGTACTAAGAATTAATACAGAAAATATATTTTATAAAAATTCATTGTACCTATATTAATTTTACATATTATGTGATTGATAGAATTTTTCTGTAATAAATGAATGTTTGTTCATATTCCCACTTCGCGTATAATGTGAAATATGTCTTAGAATAAAAAATCTCGGAAGTATAAAGAGATTTTAGCAGTTATTTATACATCAATATGTAAATTATTGATACAGTTCTATAAAATGTTTATAAGAATTTGCATAACAAGTGAAGTAATATATATCTTACTCAAAAATACTTTAGTATAACGTGTTGCAAAACCCCAATATTTTTTCAGAATGGCAACTTCGCTTTCATCTCTTAATTCGTCATAGGTAAGTTGAAGTGTGTATATTAAATCCTTTACCTATTGTTTTAATGATTTCTTGTTACTTATGATTTCTTATTTGTTATGCTATTAAACAGAGACTGTTTTATGTGTGACATAACTCACTTAAATATATAAAAAAAAATTTTGATAACTTACTGTGTTTTTTTTAAAAACATACGAGTTGTATTTTAAAGCGTTGACAATGAAGAAACACGCAGCGGAACAAATCTCGATGACGATTTGCGGAGTGCATTTTGAGGTCGAAAATGCTGTCAACTACAAAATCCAATTTTATTATACATTAAATTTTATAAATGTGCGCGAGAGAATTAGTGATTACTTTTGTCTCTTCTTGAGCATAGGAAATATGTACATATATTATACTTTCAATATATAAAAAGAGAGAAAGATGTGTGAATGTGTATGTGTTATGTATATGTTTATAAGATGTGTTATTTTACAAATTATAGAGTTAGTTTCACAAAAACACATAAAAACTCTTGAATAATTATCTTGAGATATAAACGCGATTTATATGGCGATCATTTCCACTTTCCTATGCGACGATTAAATTAATCCATGCCTCGAAGATGTCAGACTATATTCGTATAATAATCGCAATTAAATTTTATATTAATATAAACACATCATTAGATAAATAACATATTGTTGCTTGAAACAAGTAAATTTTCTTTTTGTTTATTTTTTTCTTGTGAGAATTATATTGATGCCATGTTCTTCTGAAACTAACCGTATATCAATAAAACTGTTTCGAGAGAAATAATAACATACTTGAAATACAATACAACTCATAAGAATAATGAAATTAATGATAACTTGTAGTCGAGCGATTTTAGATTCTTCATAAGGCCACAAGCCGACCGCCAACAAAAGAAAACGAACGAGACTGAACTGAGTGAATACCAACATTGTTTTTTCGAACACATCTATCCTCTTGATTGCGAAGAAGTCAGAAATCGTCCATTCAAACGTCCCTTATTTTTTTTTGACTCATCGATCATTTGATTACACTTTCTTTACACTGTGAAACATTAGAGTAAATTCCTTAATTTAAATCTATGAATATTATATAAAGTGACATAAAGTGTAATTTTCACTTTAACAATTTTAAAATTCTTTATAAAAGAGAGAGTTTTCGAATCTATAACGATTTCACACTTGCGAGGCACTTTGACACGTGTTTTTTTCTCATAGAGAAACACACAGTTCGCGAGAGGATATTCCGTCTAAGAAAATAATCGACTCGCGCAAACGCAATTGACATATTGCAGTAAATAATTCCAGGTGTTTTGTTCCAGTGCGCGCACATTGCGCATATCGTCGTAAGATCTGGTTGTTCAGCAGACGGTATGTGTTTGGCAGTTTATGTTTTCAATTTATCTGATGTCAGTATCATTTTAACGCGAATAAAATCCGGTGTTTAACTCTTATATTTTGCTCTGCTTTATATAACTGTACTTATTGTAACTTTAGCTGATTATTTTATTGTTAACAGGCACCGATTGACATACAATTACAGTCATCGCCAAACATGGAAAACGTGAAATATAAGATATCTAGGATATTTTTTAAGTATAAAAACAGATTCTTTTCTAAAACTCCTCTAAGAAGAACAAAATCACAATTTACATGAAAATCCTAAATGGTTAGTATTGAATTTAGTGGTTCGACGCAAGGCGTAACACTGTGCAACAATATGATGTAAAATAACGAAGAAAATACAAAACTGGTTAATAAAGTAATATATATATATATATATATATATATACACATATACATAAACACACACACACACACACAATATTGTGTATATATATATATACACACACAAAACAATAAACTTTAGAAAAAATTATAAAATTTGTAACAAATAAAATTCTAAATTACTTTCTATTTCAAAAATATTTTTTAAGTCTGTAACACGTATTCTGCAATAAACAAAACCATCTCACATCACATATGATTGTTTTTATTACATAGAATCTATATCTAAAAGTGCAAAACTGCTTTACATTCAAATACATTCTATAATTTGGTTTTTCAGTGGTTGTGTTAGTGGACCGCCTCATCATGTGCCATTCTGTCTGTCGTATCTGAAAGAATATAATAAAGAATATTTCATACCACTTAATCATCACTTAATCATATAATAAATTATCATATAGATTCTATGTATGTGATAATTCAGAAAGATTAAACAAATATCAATTCGTAAAATTACGGTCTTCGCCAAAACTGAAAAAGATTAAAAAAAAACAAACTAAAAATAAAAAATATAGGCATTTGAACGATAGAATCTAGTGACGTAACACTGACAGTGACAAACACTGCAATAGTATCAATCAATATCTTTATAAATTATTATGTGGATTTCGTCGATCGCAGAAAACTTCAAACCGCACTTAATTTAAGTCAATGACAGTTTTGGCAATATTATTCACGTGAGTTTCATTTCAAAATATGATCAAATTTTACTTATCATTTGTTGGTATTGTAGTGTTCAGTTAAAAAAAAAAAAGAAAGGAAAAGAGAAATAAATCTTTTTGAATATCAACAAGATAAATTAAAATAAAACATATGTAGCATTAATTTCATTAAATTGTAATAGTTTTCTTTATTATCGACAATAGCAAATATAAGAAATAAACTTTGTTAAGATAAATCAGTAAAAATTTTACTGACTGATTTAGTGACAGATATCCAAACAGCACAGAAAGGCCAAAAGAATAAATATATGAAAGATGTTTAAAAAACAATAAGACGTTTTTAAGTCGTCTTTAAGTCGTCTTTTAGAGACATGTGTTGGCTGAATTAGTTTCACTGGAAATCAGTTAAAATTTCGCTGATTTATTCAATGAAAGTTTCACTGGAAATCACTGACAATGCCACTAATATAGTAGTTTTACAATAACTATTCTAAAGAAATAGTTTTACAACAACTGTTCTAAGAGTCTCAGAGACTGAAGTAACAGAACGTCCGCTTGATAATCAAAAGGTTTCAGGTTCGAGTTCAGTCACAATGATTCCTGAAGCAATGAGTTTTTTTTCTACGAATTAATATTAGGACAACGTAAAGAATAATAAAAAAAACTTGAAGACATTAATAATAAAATAATAAACATTTTTTCTATTATAAATTTTTTTAAAAGTATTAATATTTACTAACTGACTCAGTAAACGTTTATTGATTTGCACATTAATGTGTTTCAACTGAATGAATTTGTGAAATTATACTACTGATTTTCTTGTTATACTACTTAAACTTCTCTTGTTAGACTATCTAAAGCAATAATAATTACTAATAAATATTTACTAATTTTCAGTGCAGCATTGATTCTATTTAAGAGGGTATATAATATAAATTTAAATCTATTTGCTTATGTGATTAAGACTAACAATGATTATATCTTATAATTTATTATCTTCTTAAATATTATCTTATTACATATTAAGTTACTAAATTACAATAAATCTGTTTTCCATTTACATTCAAATTCAGTAGTAGATACATACATATCTCCACATAGACGTAATCCAGAGATAACACAGAAAAGTTAATCCAGACAGCATGTGTGTTTAAAAAAACGATTAAAACAGTTAAAAACGTCTTATTATTTTTCAGATATCTTTAAACTGTCTTTTTCCAAAATATTTTCAAATCGTCTTTTAGCATTTCAGGGATACGTGCTATCAGAGAACGTTTACTGGACGTCCGTAACTCCATATGTCGATTATGTAGAATGTTCCATGTGGATATGTATCATCAATCGGAAAATAATACTCTACTCTGATCGAGTTAGAAACGACATTCCGTAGAGGGAACATTACACAAAGTTATTTTACAATAACATAAACTTTTTTATCTTCATATGTTACCGTTATTATTTTTTCGTCTTCATTATCACGTGTCGCGATCAATGTCAGTATCATACATTTATAATGATTTTTTCAAACATTTAATCGTTCGTTTGTTGTTATAGAACACTGGTATGCTGTCACATATGACATACGATCTTCTTGCCAATATTACCAAGTTTGTCATTTTCTCTCGGATGTTATTATTATTGTCAAATATTTTTGATCGTTGGTATTAATTATTGAAACTAGCGTTTCCTGACTTGCGATTATCGCCATTTAAATGATATTTCCCACCATTAAGAATTTAATCGGTCTAGCTCGTTTTATATTGCACCTTCAATCAGTCTCTAGTCTTTTCTCTTATTTTTCTTTTTTCCCGTATTCTTCATGTTAAAGCAATATGAATGGTTGTTTTTACCCATGACTCTCTCTTTTTTTCTCTCTCTCTCTCTTCCCTTTTGTTTCTCGTCGTCAGTGTAATATCTTTCCGCTTCGCTCGCCATCCGCTCCGATGTCTTTTCTCTGCTGAGGCTTCCTTGTCATTGGTAACCGTTATTTTATTTTCTTTGCTCGTTGATTTTTCCAACGCGGAAACATTCAAGATACCGTTGGCGTTGATATCGAACGTAACTCTCTTAGAAAGAAGAGAGAGAGAAAGAGAGAAAAAAAGAAGAGACAAAAAAATCTCATGAAAGAAAAAATCGCAACACTACCCTTTTCTCGCTCGACTTCCAGCTTCTCTCTACGTCAATCGTTCGTCGGCCATCTGCTTTCGATTTCCTTCGTTCTGTTCGCCGACCAGCATTCGGATGCTTATCCGAACAGTCTGACAATTCCAATAGAGTTTCTTCCGATTCGTGCGCCGATGGCAACCGGCAGAAAAGAGATCTCGAGACATGAGAGTCGCCCACTCTGCCTCGCTGTTATCCTTTGAGCCGACCTATACATTCTCGCGCTCGAGAAGATTCCTCTTCTTCCTGTTTTTTTTTCTCTCGTTGCAAGAATTGCGTTTCGGTACAGTCTATTCCCGGGCCTATTGCCTCGTAGAATTGTTTTCTTATCTCCAACGTTGATCGTCGAAAACGTTTATTAGCGGTTTGAACCTCCGGAGGGATCTCCATCTTTTAATTACCGATCGGCGATCGTTAGAGCAGTCAACCGCGGCGGAACAAGACCACGCTGCTCTGCGGGCGAGACTCGCAAAGAAAACTACCGCTTCTTTGGAGACAAAAAGCGACGCGAAAGAAAGTGATTTAAGGCCTAAATATATATGACGTCCCGCGTGATTCGCCGTTATTTGTCATTGTTTTGCTTCTACAAAGACGATAATTGAATCATTAAAGAATATGTGGGAAATATTTTAAAATAAACGTAACTTTCCGGAACTTGAATATAAAAAAATACCTTTAATGTCTCTTAAGATTACAATAATTTGGAATTTACGCGGCTACAAAATTCGACAAATTCATTCGGCTAGAGGCGACGGACTCACTTTTTTCTATCTCTCTCGTGGAACGGCTTACTTGAGACAGCCCGCAGTGTGCCCTATCACAAGCTGACTCGCGTCGAGAAAAAACAGTTAAATTCCCACCCCCGTCAAAAATCGCAAACACCGATCGCTGACGGCTTTTCAACGATCGCTCGATTTCGAATAATATATCAATCGGGTCGCGCTCAGCGTCACGTGGCCTAATAATCAGCATCCCACACATATGCTACAACATAATATAACGAAAGTGCATATTGGTTCTGTTATCTACATTAACGAACATTTATGGAGCCGACCCTCGTATTTTTTCACCACGCGTGCCACTCCTTTTGCAGTGGCACGCGTGGTAGTCTTTTCTAGCGGAACAAGGGACGAGCACCTGAAAATTAAATCGAATTTTAATGTGTTTTGTCATCAAATGTAAACTCTCCGTGTTATGTCAAGTGTTATCAAGAAATTGAGTCAACAAATGCTAATTTACCTGATTAAACGACGAGTCGTTTTTATCGCGGCGTGTCTTTGAAGTACCCGCTCGAGTTCACACAAGCATAATTTATTACGTGAGATTAACTATAATCTGTAGTAGATTATAGTTAAATTTGAGTGTAAATTTTCGCAGTATTTTCTTTCGTAGGATCCACCTATACAAATTTCATCAATTTTTTTATTTTATCATTGTGTTCGCAAAGATAACGCATAGAATTAATAATAAAACAAATTTTCTCTTTATAGAATATTTCATAGTAAAAACGACGACACTCTCTATACATGAAACATCCTCGCGCCGGTGCCAAATTTCTAGATTTCTGTGCTTCCGTCAAAGTCCAATCCATGATGGTTACACGCAACTAATCACACGAAATGGCACGTACGCTGCAATTTGCACGGAAAAGTAGAGGATTCCGATCGACGTGATCCGTTCCGGCAACAGGGACGCAGATCTTCGAAAGGCGATGAAAAATTATGCAGAGATTTGTGTTTCTTAATTCTTCGCTTATTAATTGTATGTTACGTAAGACGCAACGCAGATACGATTTTCTTGACCGTTAACCGATGACCTCCGCCTTGACATGACGGGAGAGACACGAACAAATAGTACTCCGAGATTGATACTGTTGCTAATTTTGCAGCCGCTGTCATTGCGGACCTGAAATTTTGAGAGAGATACGACTTGATCGTTGAATCACAGTTCCGTTGTTTCGTAACATAACCGGCGTTGTCTATTGTCCTGTCAATTTCGGGCCTTCGCCATTCCGAACGTCATAGGTAACTATGAATTATACAGAAACTCGCGCCGATCAATTGCCCCGATATATTTCGCACTCATCTCGATTTAAATCGATTTCCTGCTTACGATTGCATTGCGCAGATTACTATCATTGTTAAAGATACGATATAAACTTATTTTTTATTTACTTAAGGTAGTTCTATCACGTAGGACCGAATTTCGTGGGTGCTAAAAGAGAGCTATTAAAATTTACAAGAAAAAAAACGCGTACTATGCATGACTAAGAATATAATTATTGATAAAATAAAATAAACTATTTGTAAAAAACTATTTTATAAATGAAGAATGACTTCAAGAATTTGGAACTAACTTAAATTGTCGTTCTTCATTTATAAAATATTTTTTATAAATGAAGAATGACTTCAAGAATTTGGAACTACCTTAAATTGTCGTTCTTCATTTATAAAATATTTTTTATAAATGAAGAACGACAATTTAAAGTAGTTCCACGTAGAACCGGATTTTGGGTGGATGCTAAAAGGGAGTTTTCTATCACATCTATCACTTTAGAATTTATTAAATCGAAATGATCGGTAACGTTATTATTTTTTTTTTTTAATGTCTACTTTTTAGACAGTTTGAAGATATATTTAGTAGTTTTTGGAAAAGATCTCAAGTTTACAGAGTTAAAGAAATACGAACACAAAGAATTTGCGTATACCACATATGTCAATGTTTTTATGCCTGTGTTCAACTTAATTTGTTTCATTCAAAATGATCGGTAACCGACTGTTTTTTTTTTGTTTTAAAAAAAATGAAGATTGGTTCAGACAATATTATATAAAAATTATTGGAATTTATGTCAGAACTTTTGTCTCGTGATAAAATTGCGCTTCACGAGGGCGTTTATTACTAACAATACAACATGTATACAACATGTATATATACATGTATATATACACTTTGTAATTATTTCATATTTGATTAACAATTAATGCAACAAACACACGGAGGCTTGATTAAAATGTTGATTGCCACGCCGGTGGCCAATTGCACGATACTTTGTAGTGGAAAGTGGAAAGCAAGATAAATGTAAATATTAATTATAACAACTTGCGTAAAAAAAAATGACGATGTTTTGAAAACGGAACGAACAGATTTCACATGAGTCATACATATAAATTCGATACGTTGATTCCTTCGCTATATCGTATAATCTGCAGAAGTCTGTGATGTTCATGACCAGCGTCGTGTATCAAATGAAGGGCAACCAATCGCACGACCTATCCTTTTTTTTATGGCGTTATAATAAAGTTTCGGTCGATCGTTTTTTTTTTTTTTTTCGCTTTCGGTGATAACGAGAGTGTCTTACGATCCCTCATTCTTTCTCGTTATCGATTGCTGATTCAGTTTTCTTAGCCCCTGCTAAATTCGACGCGGAGTACAACCTGTCTGAAATTAAGTCTGCAGCAGTAATTTTCGCTAAGTAAATTTTTACAAATATAACATTGAAATCCGCGATAGTCTTACAATATCTTCTAATGCTTTTTGAAATAATTTGAAAACATAAATTAGTATAAAATCAAACTTCAAATTCTAATATTATATTAAATAATAAATTTGTTTCGATGTGTGTAATTTTTTGGGAAATGTCACAAGATCGCGAAACCTCAGCAGTTGTTAATGAAGAAATCGAATTTTTTGAGGAACATTCCTCCAGATAATATATCTTGCGATCAAGAATGAAAGGAGCGACGTAGCTTTGCCTCGTGTCCGTCGTGCCTTCTTACTTACCTTGGACGCCAACGACGGGAGAATGTAGCCGATCGATTATCGCTTAACCGAGTTAATTCGGGACCGTGTATCGTTTAAGATACGAGTACCCGGACGTAGGTAGAAGATCCGCCCTAAACTGATACGTCGTACCTGTCGCGCGGTGGATTTTAACGAGACGCGTCGCCGGAACGATAAATTCCAGCTACGTAGAAAACAATAAACGGGGGCTTCGCGTCTCTCAATAATTCCCTTACTTCGACGTGACATCAGCACGCGCGCGGATGAGAGACAATAGAGATGAGAAGGAAAGATATACGTACGCGAGAAAGAAAAAAGCAGAGAAAGTGTCTGATAAGTGTTTCGCCCCCTTCTTTCCACTTTCTAGAAACCCGACGCGAGATGCGTATGCGGTGTATATCGGGAATGACGGAGACAATCGAACCAAATATCGAGATTGAATCGCGAAAGAGGCCCGGTGGCTCCTCGTAAATATATGTGTCGTCAGGCCGGTAAACAAGGGGTGCAGGAAGCCAGTACAAGCCGCGCTTCCGCGCCGCACTCCCGCGGAACACATACACAAACGCATCGTGGAAGCGAAAGCGGTCGACGGTCGTGGTCGCGCCAACGACCGGGATTTAAGTTCGGGATTTATCGTTCCGCGAGGAGAGAGAGGTGAACAGGAGCGACGAAAAGGATGACACGGGGGAGAGAGCTGCGTGTGTTGGCGCGCAGGAGAAAGCGCAGAGAAATAGAGAGAAGCTAGAGAGCGATAGAGAGTCAGAGAGAGGAATATATATATATATATAGAAAAAGAGATAGAAAAGCGAAAAGCTCTGGCGCATGACCGAAAACCAGTCCTCCGAATTCTTGTTTCTCTCCGCGATTTCTGGCCGCGATTCAACGACCGATTTCCCGAATCTGAGACTGCCGGCCACCGATTTCGTAGCCGCTCGCTTATTGAACGAGACCGTAGTACACAGACGAAAAAGAGCAATAAAATGACACACGTTCAATGTTTTTTTTTTTTTATTTTTTTTATTTTTTTTAAATTGGAATGTTACTTCACGCGATAAGGAGACTTAGCGAATCGCGCGAGACCGCGCGAAGCGATATATAAATCCCGAAACGCTTACAAGTTATTCCCAGATATTCAACGTAATATCCACTCGAACGCGTCGCCCAGGCGGGTTTACGCGGTAATTCGACGATGACAATGTCGCGATAAAATGAAATCGGTCTATACGGTGCTTTTATAACGGGTTTTAGACGCGGCCGATGTGATAGTCGCGCGCGGCGGTTGCCGTTGCTCTTCTCTACCGGAAGAAGAATCGACTGGAAGTCGCGGCTAAGATAAAGTGGATACGGCATGATTTTCCGTGGCGCACAAAACCGCGAGCAGCACATTCTCCATTTTCGCTTTCGCCGTATCCTCCCGACGAAATATAACTCGGAGCCCGAAATAAGCCCGAGTTGACGTAACGTTCGCCGCTGTATCGCGCGTTCGAATCAAGCGTCGGCCTTTAAAACGACATGTACGGCACAACACATCTAATACGATATTCATGAAATCCGATGTGGCTCTCAATGAGATGGCTCATGCTTTGAAAAATAAACGAAAGCCAGAAAAACGAGCGAGCGAGCGAGCGCGCGCGCACGCGAGAGCGAATTTATACGGCACAT